>OY720441.1:71188731-71448275 GCA_963082915.1 Dolichopus griseipennis | reverse complement strand
GCACTTTATAATACGAAGTGGGTTCACGCATTTGCATAATGATAGTGAAGAAAAACTATAGTATTCGTATACTTTTACGAATTAAGTGTAAATTAATAATGTATTTAAAAAAATTAAATAAAATATGACATAATCAAATGGGTTTAATTTCACTTTAAGTATCAAATTTCAAACATTTTTATAAAATTTCTGAGATATGATGACAATGCTGAATGAAATGAAATCGAATACTGCAATATATATTTTTAGTTCAGACTTTTTCAGGTTAAGCATGTACTAAAATAATTAAGAAATACCTAGTACAAAATAATTTATTTTATTAATTTTGTTTAAGAAAAATAAACAAAATTAAATTCTTTGAGTGACAGTTTTATGCCATTATTTTATCAATATTTTAATTTAAAATATACTAAGACTTCTAAGTCAAAGGGAATGAAGCAAAAAATATTGGGAAATTTAAACCAGTTTTCTATTTTTATAATTTGATTGGACTATCAGTTGTATTATCAGTATCATTTGGAAGTTCTGTATTGATGATTTTGATACTTGTGTAAGGGGAACGCACTATCAATTTTTGCTACAGTATTAATGGGGAAAGGCGAAAAACAACCAGATAGTCTGTGGGAACCAGATAGTCTGGTAACCGTTTTAAAAACGTGATTTTATGAAATACTTTTTCCTCCTAAAATTTTTTATGTTCTAAACCTGAGACATCTCTTCTAATTCAATTGATATGACATTTATATTGTTATTTTGAAGACAAAGTATTTGACCAATCTAAACATATTCAATATTTTACGATTTAAGAGAAATGAGTTTCTGAAAGATTTACTAAAAATTGATTTGAAAAAAAACTTGCACTTTCTCATCTTTTTAAAAACTATAAATGTCTAACAAAGCTGTACAAAAGACCTACCACCTTAACTGAACTGAATTAAATCCGCATTTTAATTAAAACATTAAATAAAAACTAAGGTATATATAAACAATCTCTGCAATTATAACATTCTGAAATAATTGAAAATAACTAAGATGAAAAAAAAAATGTAATGCAATATCTTAAAAAGTTATTTTACATTAAAAAAAAAACAGTTTTGACAAAATTCAAATGGATTCAACTATCCTCTGTTTTACAGTTTAAAAAATTATTGATCCGTAAATACGTTAAAACGGTGGAGTATGATTAAGGCAATAATTTGTTGATTAGCAATTCATTAGGAATTGAATTTTATCATTTTCAGACTATTCATTAATGTGAATTTCATCTGATTGTTGGTATAATTATGATTTTTCAAGTGAAAAGTCTCGGGTTCAAACTCGTAGGCGATCATATGCGTACTAATCAACCACTTAGTAAAAATAACGATTAACGAAACTGAGACTTAGTCTAAATGACTTAAATTCCTATATGGGGGTGCAAAACAATTAAATTTGAAGATTTAACTTGATTTAACATTTAGGATTTAATATTTAGAACCTATCATCTAAAATTTTGGACATAAAGAAAAATTAAAAAAAAGGTTTGATTTTCGACATTTAATTGCACCCTATTATTAAGGGAGAACACAATTGACAAATTTTAAATTTCACATAACATTCAACAACTTGATATTATTTTTAAAATGTAATTTATAAAACCTTAGCCGTTTATGATTTAAGTCTTACTTGACCCAGGCTTTTTTAGAGCAGGTCAAATGTTTAATTGAATTGAATATTAATTCCGACTTATCTTTGGTAATTATTCGAGGAATGTCTACTCTTGTACCTTAATTTAATTATATTTCTAAGAACTGTCACAGTTGACAGTGTTGTCAGTATGCATTTACTATATTCGTCTAAAATACAAAAGTCTATGACCACCCATTTAAAGTTGTGATTGCAACTTTGTAAATAAAATTATTAACGTACCTATAGGTTAACGTACTTATATAAAAAAAAAAAACAAAATGTTGAGAATTGATATTTTCTAAAAACACAAGCATTCCAAAAATTTTTATGTGTATACAAAAGAACAAAAAGTAATTAAAATAATTGTAGAAACTATAAAAATTGATAGTTAAAATAATTTAAAAAAAATTGCAAAAAAAAACTGTCATATGATGACATTTTTTAATGCATGGGTAATTGACGCAAAAAAAAAAAGCTTTACTTGTTTAAAAACATTTGCTTGAGTGACTGTTATATTAGTGCACTATTTTATACATTCTCTACTGCATGTGTCTAAAAACGTTAATAGTAGAGTTTAATCTAATTAAAACAAAAACTCCATAAATTATTGTATTGAATTGTAGATAATTGTTATATAAAGCGAATTCGTTACGCATTACAATTAGTTTCATAAATATGATGACAGTAAAATAAAATGTTTTTAACGTAAAAAATGTTATAAAAATATATATACAAGGTCGTTTCAGTGTTATTCAAATTGCTAAGGCTAAGTAGTTTTATTTTTATCTATTTATCTAGTTCAATCTTAATTACTTTGAGAAATATCCGAAGGAATTTATTCTGGTCATTAAATCCTATCTTTTCTGGTCATAAACTTCATTAATTATCATGTTTTTGAATTGGCAATAAAAATATAAACTATAAAATAAATTTTATTAATAAAATAAATAAATAAAATTTTTATATGAAACTGATCGTCAATTTGCCTTTTTATTAAACCTCATCACATAATCTGACTTCCAAATTGTATACATATACTGTAACACTTTATGAAGTCAAGTATTAACTTGTTTACATGTACAAAAATCTACATAGTTTACCATTAATATTGTTTGCCTGAAAATGTGTATAGAGTGGGTATTTTACGTAAAAATTGCAGTACAAAGTAATCATAGTTTAGGTTAAGTGGCAAGGGGGAACTACTTAGAGTAAAAAAAGTTTTTTAATTCTTATTTCACATTGGAATGAGAAATAAAGAGTAAAACGCGAGATTTTGATAATGGGCTTTAATTCTCATCCCAAATAGTAATGAATGAAAATTGTTATTTTAAAATAATAAAAATAAAGCCTAGTACAAAATTATAGTACAAAAATATAATTAGAAAAATATTATGGAAAAGGTGGGCAGCTCTAATTTCATGACTAGCTATTAAATCAACCCAAATAGATAAATAAAATATAAACAAAACTTTATTTTGTAATCACACATAAAATTTTTAAAGTAACCGCGGATATAGCCGCAAATACGGTCCATAGACACAGTTCACATTTTTAAAGTTTGTGAAGGAGGTCCATGTTCGCAGGGTTGATCTGAACATAGAAAAATGTTCCAAACCTGTTGAAAATATTCTGATTTAGTGTATTTTTTAAAAATATGAAAGTAGAATAAAAATATATTTCCAAAGTGAAACAAAGCCTATAAACCGAACTCCCTTTGGAATTCGAATTAAAATCTACCGCGAGATTTCGAGAATTCCTCCTGCCTATGATTAAGTGTACCGCATATCGAATAAATATGTATTGAAATTTGCCAAAGTCAGCTCATTAAAAAGAACTAATATGTACATGCATTCATAAAATTCATTTAAACTACATCTGAAAAAAAACTATTCACTTCAACGCTTAACAGATTAGTGTTAATAAAAATAGATTAGTTTTAAAGTAACTTCGAATAATTAATTTCATCAAGAAGCCGATAGCCCTGGCAGCTAGTGCTTCTAAATAAGTATTCAATAAAAAATAATAATAATAATAATAATTTCATCAATTTAATCAATTTAATATTAATTTTGTTCAAAAACCTAAGGTATCGAAGCTCTTTGAACCTACACTTTAAATCAAACACATTTATACCCACCCAAATGTTTTACACATAAAACACCCTCAAAACTATTATATCTTATTATTATGTATAGTTTTATATATATATGTATAGTTTTTTTTATCCTTATATGCTTTTTTGATACATTATTATCAGTGAGTTATAAAGACTAATTGAAACAAATGTTTAGTTTTTTTTCAAACTTATATATTTTTTTTTTATTAATTTAATTTTAATTAAAAATAATTCTAAATAAATTAATCACGAACTTTCAAGGCACATTAAAATGTGTAATTTAAAGTATTTTTCGAATTTTTTTGACATAAAACTAAAAAACTAAATCAAATTTTTTAATTTGAAAAAAATTCTATAAAATCAATAACCACAAAATTTTTTAGAATAATTCATTCAATTAATTTAATTTATGATCAATTTCGATTTTATTAAATTTGATACAGAAAAATATACAAAAAAAAAAACACATCTATTACGAAATCATTTGATCTAAATATCTTTTAAAAGTTTTTAATTCTTGGGAAGCAGTAAAACAACTTCAAGGTTGTCTAAAAACGGAATTCAATTCTGTTTTAATTTCCATTATTTCATTCATGTAATTTGTATTAATTCTATCAATTTATTAATATTAATTTCCATTACACTGTATCCGGATAATAAAACTAATAATTTTATATACCAATAACAATCAGCGTCATTATTATTATCTTATATATATATACATACTACTACTACTATCACCCAATAATTATAATCAATTGTCAGATATCTATAAGATTGTCTAATTCCTTCTAATAAATCTTTATTGACTCACGCTTTTTATTTAATTCTTATTTTACTTTATTGCTATTACAGCGATCACTATGAAATCGAGTAATTATAAAAGAACGTGCGCTTTTAGAACGCTATTTTTTTCGCGTATTTCTAATACTGTTATACTTATTTTATATTAAACAATTGATTTTTGTTTTATTTTTTATTTTCATTTTCTACTTCCATTTCTGTAATAATTTTTTTTTCTTCTAATTAATTCATTCAAACAAATTATTATTGTTGTAAAAATTGTAAAAAACTTTTAATAAAGTATGAAAAAATGTATCTTTTGTATACAGTATCGGACAATAACTTTGAAAAACATACTTCAATTTGAAGATACATCCAATTTTTTGAACACATTTTTCAACTGCTGAACTAATAACCCTTTTTGTTTGATTTGAACAAACTGAGGCATAAGACAAAATCATATCGAAGTGTTCATATTAAGTAATATTAAATAAGTCGATATTCTGATTATGTGCTTAATGATAAGTTATCATAAAGTTATGGAACCGCCTACAACTAGCATGAGACGTCGTATAGTACTGATACTATTAGTAGATCTGTTAACATGTAGAATGTGCTCTATTTATTGAATTCTATTTGTTTTCTAGTTAAATTTAATTTTTCTTCAAACCTATAATTAGATATCTGTGAGTTATAATTTAATTAAAATTTATCGTGAACATTTAATATTTGTTAAGTGATATATTTATTTTACGTGGATTGGTGGGAATCTTCGTAAGATACAAACTGCCCCGTAGCAGAAGTATATGCCGGATTCTTACAGACTAAACCACACCCTTCCCGTATTAAAACTAGTCGAACTGACTAATCATTAATTTTTTGCTATCTTTGGTTTGAGTATAGGTTTTGTGTACTTTCCCTTAGGAAATCTGTACTTTATAATATATTTTCTAAAGGTTTTTTTCTTTTAAGCCTTCGTGTAATAATCTGATTATTTATTAACTGAGCAGCTTCAATATTTATATAGCTTTATGCTTTATGGCATATCTACTTATTTCATGTATAACTTTGGGAATTTGTAAATCTCTATGAATGTCACTATTACGTACATACCAGGGAGCATTATTCTTTACTTTATTCTGAAAGGTTTAAATTTTTTTAAATATATGTTTGCTTGGCACAACTCCAAAGTTGAATTCCATATAACATAACCATATAGGTTTAATTACTTGGTTGTAAATTAACACTATAATAATGAGACGAATATAATAATGAGACAAAAAATGGGTACACTTTCATTGGAAATCGAATCAAGTCCCCTCAAATTTGAGATTGGAATTTTAAATACTTCGCCTTTCAAATGTCAAAAACTAGAGTTTTTTTTAAAGTGCTAATTCTACTGCTTACATATAATTATTTGAATACGTTGAGATTAGTATAGTAAAGCAAACACTATTTACATAATACGTTTTAGGATTTGATTTTTGAAGAGTAGGTTCTTTAAGTTCATATTCGTGCTTTGTTTTAATTCTTTAATAACGCCTATTATAATCAATTATGAAAACATCGTCCAGACATTTAATTCAATTTAATCGTTTTAATTTTTATTCAAATATTTTTTTAATTTTGCAAATAAATTAAGAGGGAATTTTCCAGCTCTTAAAAAAATTTATAGGGGTAATAATACGCGATCTTCAATTCTTTATTAGCATTTAGCAATTGTTTCCATATTTTTGAATGGCATTGTAAAAATTTATTCTAAAAATTTATTTGCTCGACTTTCTGAAAAACCAGAGCAAATACTGACACAAAGAAAAGCAAAAAACAACAAAAACAAAAAAATAACGATCAATTGATCTTTTTCAAGTCACGATAGATTCCATGATCTTTTGCTTTAGTGTTTTTCTTTAACTCTATATTTATTTATTTTTTTTTTTTTTTTGAAGATTTCCGAATTTAAAGAACTAAAAAAATTGAAAATGCCATTAACTTGTGGTGATTGAATAGAGCAAAACAGAAGGTAAACCACAATTTGATCAAAATGTATATTTACAAAATATTTTTTCAGTTCAGATTCAAGTTTTTTATTTTATATTTGTATAAAACCGGTGTTGTTTACTGGTTGTTTTAAATTACGTAATTAAATAAATTGCACTTTTGTTATAGTATGGTGGCGGTGATAATGTGTTTATTTAAAGAATTCTTTTTTTTTTAATAAGCATACTTTGTATCCATTTTTGTTTCTGCCAAAAATGAAATTCGCTTTATTTGTTAAATTGAAAAATTTTAATTCAATTAGTTTAAAGATTTGTATTCAATATTAATGAAGAAATTAAACTTTTAAAATTTTTTAAAAAAATTTTAGTAAATTTAATTTGTTGATTAATTTAAAAAAAAAAGAAACTGTAAGACTAAAATGGTTTTAATTAATAAATTTTTTGTACTTTAATTAAAATGATAATTAACTACTGTAATAAAATATAAAATGTTAGTACCTTAGTTCTAGACATACTTAAAATGTAATTTAATTCCTAGATTTCTGCTGTTTTAATTGCAATTAAATTCAGAAATCAAAAACGAAAGACTGAAAAGCTAAGAGAGTTCCAAAGTTGGTGATCTATTTATTATGTATATGGGCATCTGTAACCAAATACAATTGTACAAAATATTACTGTATTATTCGGTTTTTCTTAAAGATGACAATAAAAGAAAGTGTTATAGCGCAGTTTTTGGAAAAATGTACTAATATATAGCTTCACTGTGTTTGTCTGTCCGTTCGGGTATTTTTTTAAAACAATTTTATGGGACAACTTTTTCCGTATAGCGTTACAATTGCCGAGCTACAGACCTCGAAAGTCCGAAATACTCTTATATTTAAATTTTTATATAACAAAAATTCTATAAGGTATATTTTCAATCTGGAAACAGCAACTGATAGTTTTTATAAGTTTAATAAATATTGTGTAACAAATTAATTTACCATTATACGAAACTCAATTTTTGCAAAATTCCTTATCATTACAACGGTTTGAAAATATGAAGAGGCGTTAGAGTTTTAAAAATGAGTATTCTAAGAAAACCCTTTAGTGTGGCGCTCTTTTTCGGAGCTATAATCGTCAAGAAATGAAAATCGCTTCAAACACCTTTAAAATAAACACCTGTCCAAATTTTTTTGAACTAACATAAAGTAATTTTAGTGTCATTATTAAGTAAATTTCAACGTGCGTTAAAAGTTTTCTTTAATTATAAAGATTTTCTTAGAAATTGAAGCAAGTGCCACTTAATTTTTTATAATACAATAAAAGAGATTATTTAAGCAAAAGGAAGTTCTAAGAAATTATTATTAATTTATTTCTTAATATACTGTTTACCTATCCAGCCGATGTACAGTGATTGTGGCACCGGTCTTTCATGCCAAAGGTCCCGGGTTCGATCCCTGGCTGAGTGCTCTCAATAAAAAGTATATAGCAATATAAAAAAATTATATAAAAATAACTTATAATTAAATATCCAATAATCTATATCTATAAACATATGCATCTGTCAAATCGATACCATTGACATATACATATGCGACATGACATAACCGAACAAACCTCTATTCTGTACGTCAAGAGATAGGGGTATGCAAAATCGCGGTGCCACATTGCGGGAAATTTAGAAAAACGCAGTGACTTCTTGCGGAGAAATTTGGCGTCGTCTTTTCCACAAGGCGTTAGATTGAAAATCATATGGAATAGCTTTAGCAGACAAATCATCTAGCTTAGTGAACAAACGATTAATGAAACGGAAACAGAGCCTCGGATACAGAAGGTTTGTGGAAGCCTTATGCAACAGGGAAAAAAAGATACTCTTTAACTTAAAACTGATTACCTGTTTGATGCAACATAAGTTCCTTTAAAGATTTCGAAAAATTCTTAGAAAAATTTCATATTTGGAATACAAAATATATTTGAAGCACCATTTTAATGTTTACATGAATATTATCATAAAGGAAAATATGCAACTTTCAATTTCTTTTCTTTAAAAATACACGTCCAAGAGGAAATGCTAAATCTAATTTATGTAATCAGTTCATTCATGGATTCCATCTTTTCTAAAATTAATGTCTATATACATGATGTAAATTAGCTTGACATAATATACAATTCCATTTAAAATTTTGCATGTAATATAGTTACACAACTTCAAATCCATTAAAACCCTTTAGTATATTTATTTATAAGATACTTTTTTATTTTGTCTGATTGCAAAAAAACGATAAATGTTAACAAAAAAAAAAACAACCATTAATTGCATAAAAAAAACAAAACAACACAATAAACAAGATAATCGTGTTCACAAAATTTTATTAAAATATATTCATATGGACACATGTTTATTCTTCTATTTATTTATTGTTTAAATGCTACTACATCTTAATTTAAATACCATCATTATTTGAAAATAAACTCATAGTTAAATTCATAAATCACATATGATTTTTTAATTTAATCTTTGATAATGCAAATGAAAAAAAAATAAATGGTGTCTTTTTTAAATTTACTGTCAAAACGCACGCATGCATAAATTCTTTTATTTTTGTATTATTGTGAATCGTATTATTGTGAACTGTATCCCAAGTTTGGTTTAAACTTAGTATTAATATAAGATGGTATTTAACATACACTGCATCATTTAGGATTTAATATTAACGATGCAATCCAGATTTAAATCCTGATCAAACTCTGTATTCAGTGTAAAAACGTGTACAATGAGACCCGTTTAAAAAGATTTTAATCAATTTTTTAGTTTAAAATTGGCGTAATAATAAAATTTAAATGGAAAATAGTATTGAGTCAATATAGTACTATTGACTATAGAAATAACTTGAAATAAATTGAAATAAATTGAAAGTATGCAAGTTTTCATTTGTAAATAAAGCAAGGTAAAGAAAAATTATAGGAACATAAAATAAGATGCGCTGGACGTGATAAAACATTAAATAGTTGCATACGGAATAGTTGTTCTGTTATATGAAAATTATTTGATTCGTGAAAACAATTAAGCTTGGAAAAATTTATTTTTAATTAGAGTCATAAGTTGTGTATTATATTAATATAATTTGAAAAAAGATATATTATAATATGATATTTTAATAAATTTTTCGATAATATAGTTAATTTTAAGAATGTAACGAATTTTCCTGCAAAATTAGCATCGTTTACCACTATTTCCTGTACGGTGTATTTTTTAATAACCATTTTCAGTTAAAAAAAAAATACACTAATGCTCAAAATCTCAGAATAGAAGCAGAAAATCTAAAGCTGCGAGTGATTTTTTTGCCGAACAACTGGCCAAATAATTTTACACTCACTGGTCGCTCTTCTATATGGCCACTTCTATAAAGACCAATGTGTTTAAAATATTTTTAAAAAATCTATTGCTCGCTTTTTACGTATCCGAAGCCTATAATAATACAAGTAATTAAAGTTGTTTTTATTTCTATTAATGATTTTAAATTCGAGTTCCCAGTGTGTCATTTTCTTACTTTTTTAAATGGCGTATTCTGTACATTTCTGATTTTTCAAATTTTTATAATATGAAGTAGAAATCTGTTGCATTTCTAGTATTAAAAAAATTAGAATGCAAGCGCCTGAAAATTTGTGTATTCTATATATCTGGGTATTAAAAGTTAAAACCAAAAGTTAAGGTGATTTTAATCTTGATTAACTATGTGAAATGTTTAATTTATGCATTTTGTAATTAAAAATATCTTTAATCTCACTTAAATCTTTATACCATATTTAACACACCTACTTGTTAATTGAATTAGCTGTTAACTACACATATTAAAATTAAATGTTGTACAATTAAATTTTTTTTAATATTGGTCAGTAATGAAATCCAAAATTGAAACATATATTTTCTAATTTATTTCTCTATATGCGCTTTATTCTTTACTATAAAATACCCTCTAAATTTGCATTTTGTGATTATAGAAATTTAAAGGCAAAGGTATTTTAATCACAAAATTAAAATGAAATACACTTAAAATCAAGAATTTCTTTTTCAATAACAAACTGAAACAGGAAGAAATGAAACATCTTGCATTGGAACAATTTTGTTTCATTACGCAAAATACTGGTCAACAGTTTAAGGAAAAAATTATCAATCCGGAAAATAATACAATTGATTTATTTTGTAAATCTTTAAATTAAAATTTATAAGAGTTTGTAGCTGAATTAATTCTAAGAAATAATTTAATCATTAAATCAACGGTTTTGTTAAAATTTGCTTCAAAACATTTGATATTAAATATTTTTTGCAATTATTTCAATGAAAGCTGAAAATGACGTCTAATTAACTATGTCGATTGTCGATTATTAAATGTCGATTAATATTGAAGAATATCCTTAGAATAATTTTCTGTCTCCTTCTCTCCAATTCTATTGCGGTTTTCAATTATGGAAGAACATGCTTTTCCTCTTTTTGACAATATAATAATTATAAAATAGGAATAAATAATTTATTACTATTAATTTATTAACATTTATTTTTAAAATATATTATTAGTTCTTTTTATTAATTTATTTTTCGCCATTTTAAAAGTAAAGAAATACTTAGGTGTGTAATTATTAAAGTATAGTATTTGTAACTGTCAATGCAACTTTTTTTAAATTTTATATTGAAATTATTAGAAATGGACACCTTAAAAACTATTACCCTAAAATTAATTTCTAGTTTTTGCATTTTTGTTTATTAAAATTTAAAATTTAAAAAAAAAAAACTAGAGGATGCCTTTTTGTAGGCAAATTTAGAAATGATACGAAAATGCTTCTACGCCTTCAAGAATAGCCAAACGTTATGATTTTTCCGACTGACATCACGTCAAATTGACAACATGGTGTCAATATCACTTTTTAGCTTTCGACAGTAGCCAATCATCACTTTTGTGATACACATGGTATGCTATGCCTTCCATAATAGGGTAGCGGTATATTATATATATTGTTTTTACAAATTTTCTTGAGTTTTTTTTTTTTATAATTAATTGACTCGAAAATCTTAGAAATTATTTCCATGCTAAAAGTCTTGCTGTATATTAAATCAATACCAATAAACAATCTAAAATAATTTTATCACGATTTAATCGATTTGGTCTTTTTATTCACATTATGTGCTACAGTTTTATATACTATTTTATTCAGAATGTGTAACAAGTTTTATCGAATATTGAAAGCCTATATAAAGTTTATTGTATCAATGTAAAAGACATTCGGAAAAAAATGACATATGATAATATTTTTTTTAAACAAAAAACGAAACCCATCAATATACAAGCGAATTAAATTCATTAAAATTTTTTAACGTAATGTAACGTATATGTAATGTATCATACGAGAATTAAAAATTGGGTCAATTTAAAATTTATTAGGTTTTTTTTTTGTTAGTATGTGTAAAACTGGACGGGTAAATGTACCTTTACATGTTTTTTTTTTTTTTACTGCTTTTCGAAAAATGAATTACATTACAGATGACTGACGATTGATCACATTATCATATAAGTTAAATGTGTTCATACATACTATATCTACTATATATGAATCAGTTTCATTGAAATGCCGATTAATATTGAAGAACAGGTATTTCCTGCTGTCGACTTTATATTTAAAAATCCTTACGAAGGTCGATAATATCGTGTGTAAAATCAATTTTCATACAAAAAGTAAAAGTTATAAAACTTGTTTCAATGAAGTGAAGAAAATGAAGTTGATGAATTTTAGTTGATATACGCATAAAAATAATCGGGTTTGAGAATTATTTTTTTTTGATGTATTTGTAAGAAGAAGTAATAAGAAGTTTAAGGTTTTATTTGTTTTGCTATCCTGTTGACTTTGTCCTTCATTATGTACTTTACATACAGGTTTGACAGTTTTTTTTTTTAATTAAAATGATTTTGAAGTAATTTTAATTGAAAAAGTCAAAAATTTCATACAAGCCAAAAAGAATTCAAAATTTTAAAGAAATTTTTGGGTAATATATATAGTTAAATATTTATTAAATAGAAATAATATATTTAAATATGCAACTCAACTAGAAACTTGGATATCTGTGGTACTCTGTAACAAGTCTTAGCTGAGTTAAATTTTTTTTTTGTAAATAATTTTATAATAATCAATTATTGTATACAAATTTCGAGAACATTCTGATAGCATGATTAAAACTCCCCGTAGAATGTTAATTAATTGAAGAAATGCATATTAAAAACAAAAGGTACACAAACCCAAAATTTTAGTCCGTTATTTCAAATAAACTTTTAAAATAAACTTTTACTACCTACTACTCAAAAAAAAACATCATATCGTTGCTATCGTAAACGTCAAACGTGAAAAATTAATCGCTATAGGTGATTTACAAAAATGACAAGTATGCTCGTAAAACTAATTTCATTACTCTAAAACTTAATTTAGTGTGTTTACTATTCGCCATTTAGATCTGAGGAGCAGCATTTCTTCCAAGACTTTTAATGTATTAACAATTGGCAAAAACCGGAAAATTGTTAAATTAATCTACATTTAAATTTAAGTTAAATGCTAACCCTTTGTCAGTTGTTGACTTGTGCAAAGAATCTCAAAGTTGCAGCTTTCAGTGGGATTTCTGACATTAATTTTTTGATATTGGATATTAGAATGGTCTTTAATGATTCTTAGGTATAACAATCTAATTATAACTTAATACTTTTTTTTTTAAATTTTTTTTTTAAATCTAAGACTTATAGCATATATACAACGACGCTCTCGTTTAGGTCTCGTTTCGCTCTCATTACGTAGTCAACAAAGGAGTGTCTACAATGATATGTTCATGAAAGCGTTTTTTGACATTGTTTTGTTTTTTTCATGAATTAAAAAGTATTTAATAGTTTAAATTTTATTGTATAGCTATTTTAAATAATGGTTTGATATTAAACTAATAATTTTCCTAATTTTTTATTCTGATATATTAATTTTATTTTTCAATAATAAATATTTTTCAAAATTCAATTATTTGACATTTGAATACGTACAGAAGCGAAAAAGTTAAAAGTTAAACAACTTTTTTAATGGCTGCGTAATGAATGCGTCAGTGCTGCGTCTATTGTAGATACTTTCATATAATTCAATACATTTAACTTAGTTTGAAAGATAGCTACGTGTAGAGAGCGAAATGAGAGCGTTAATTTTAGATAGGCTATTATGTTGTTTTAAATGTGAATCAAGTCTACTGATTTTTTGACACATGTCACTTAATTTCAAAAAAAGTATTTTTTTTAACTAGACAACTGAAATTTAAATTTTTAGGCGGCATGTTTGCAGTATACGGTAATCACATTAAGGTTCAATATTGGCTTCAGTTGCAAGGGTATAACTTAAAAACAGAAATTCTCATGAAAATCAGTATAAGAGCAACAATACTTTTGACAGCACTGGATTACAATTAAACACCCAATTCTCTTTTAAACTACTGTCAAATTTAAGAAATAAAACTACAAAATCTTATGTTAAAAATAATCTTTAATGTTTTACACCTTTTATTGTTAAAGAATTTAAAACTTCACACATTATAATTTATGAAAAGAATAAAAACCTAATAAATCAAAAATGAAATAATTCATTTGAAATGAAATATTATCTGTTGCAATAATTTAAATTCCTACTAAAACTTCATTTTTATTTCATTACTTTTGTTTTTATGATAACTTATTAGATTAGTATACTTCATATATATGGCTAATATTATTTGTTCATATTTTGCTAGTTGAAGATGTAAGTGGATAAAATAGTTTATAGTAATCGTAGTTTTATATAAAAACAGTACAAAAGGTTCTGTAGTCAATAAAATTTTTAAAAAATAGTTACAAATAAGTACTGTTATGGTTTTACAGATGCAATTTTTTTGGGTGTTAAACTATATTTTGCTTCATTAAAAGTTCAAGATAATTCCATGGAATAGACGATTAAACTTATATTGTAATGATTATAACTTCTGGAACTAAATAGAACTATATTGTATGATAGATTGATTTGTTCCAAACATTGATTAATATGTGATTTTACTATGTTGAAAATTTATCTTAAGGGCATAGAAAATAAACCAGATGGGTAAAACCTCATATAAGTTATATTGTATTGTATTGTGCATAATAAATTGTAGTGATATACATATATATAAAGTGTTATGTATATTATATAATTATTTATTATATATTTACATGTAAATGAAAATGCATGCATTTAATTTTTTTTTTTTGGAAAATATTTGGAAACAATCTGGAATTATTTTAGTAATTATTTATTATTAATCTATCTTGAGTTCATATTTCAATTTTATGCCTAACCAAGTTCCTGTAGTCATTCAAGTTTAAAAGATGCCACACTTATGTCCAAAAATAGTATTTCCAAATTCCAAAAAAATGATTTACATCCAAAAGATTGGAAATGATTTTAATTGATTTCAACAGCCTAGGGATTGATTTTAAGCGATTTCAACAGACGTCTTTCTCTATTAGATTAGATTACCTTTGACTTAGAATTAATTAAGTATAGGATCACTATGGTAACTTGAGCTTTTAAGAACAATTGTTTCCGTTTGGAGGAACACTTTGAATGAAATGCCAATGAAATCTTAACTTTAGACGGCTTTAAAGATTTATATGAAGTTTAAAGGAATCCCAGAATTAACAAGAAATTTACATGTAAAATATAAGTAAAAAAATTTTAAAAAATGGTTTTATTTGAAGTTTATTTTTGAAATCGAATAGGATTTAGTTAAAATTAAGTAATTTCTAATATTATATATTTATAAATAGCATTATTCTTTGTTTTTGTAAAAGTTTTAATTTTTTAAAAAAAAAAAGCATTTCCTAAGACTATTTACAAACTAAATTTAAATTGTTCTCAATAATTGATGGATGAATAAATTTATTTATCTATTTTACATTATAATTTCTAATTGTATTTTAGCCTTTGGATATAAATCACTCTACAGTATTTTAGATAATTTGTATATATATATATATATATATATATATATATATATTCTCTTAACTAATAGACTAATATCCATTATTGATAAATTTTAAATAAATTTAAGAATCACTTCAAGTGTACAATTATGGTAAAATGTTCATTCATTTGTTAAATTATTTGAATAATAAATTTGATTAGAATTCATTGTAATTTATATAAGAATCAGAACAACAAAGTTATTATTTTTATATATATATATTATAAATATATATTAAGATTAGCTTGGAGCAATTTTCCCCATGTTAAATGCATTTTAAAATGTCATAAAATGGATAAGAAATTATTTATTTTTATTTTACATAGCATATGAGTTCATTCATCATATATGAAGTCAGTAATTTGTAGGTTAAGTAATATTTTATCTAAAGTAAAAGATCATTTTTTATATTTTTATGCCTATTTAGTTCTATCCCCTCTCGAATTTAAATTATTAAGAAGAAATATAAGTAGCAAGAGGGTTTAAACAAAGCATTGAGAGGCAAAAAATCCCTTCTGATTCATGCCTACCATTTGGGATTTAAATATTCAAAAATAATTAAAGTATACTATGAAATGTTATAGGATTAGTTGGGATACGGCTAAATCGTTGAGAATTAAATCCCCACTAAGACAAAAAAGATCCCCAAAAAAAAAATTAAGTTTTCTGTAACGCGATATTAGCGTTTTACATAATATTTATATTATTTGCATTATATTTTGGGCAGTGAGCTTCTAAATTCTTTCATGTCTTTTTTCACGAAAAAGAATGAAAAGTTTCGAAAAGCATCCATAGGAACTGTGTTCTTTTGGGTAATGTGGAACTTTAACACACCAAAACCATACCCTTTGGTGTTTGATTTAACTTTAGTAAGGCACCTGTGATGCAAATGTTTAGTTTGATTACATTTAGAATAGAATATCGGAAGCAGTCGGAATTAGGATATTTAGGATTGGATTATGTTGGATGGCGAAAATTGTGAGTTAATATTAAGGAACAAGATGTTAATTTAAATCTGATTTGATAAAATCTGACAAAAGACTTAAATCTCAAACTTAGTAATTGCTACCTTTTTTTTATTTATATATAAATTTAATTAAGAATTGTGGTTTTAAAAAATGCACAGAGTATTTCACATTAAATGAAATTAATTTGAGTGTTATTTTGTCGAATTCTAAAATAAGTATTAATAAACAAATCCATTAAATAGTAGTCATATGTTTCCCAATTCAATATTTTAAAAAAAAACTTTAAAACTTTTTCATTTTATACAAAAAATAAACTACTTGGCAATTTAAATACTTTCGTAATTTATATAAGAAAATGTTCTTGAAAACTTAGCCAAAATACCAATTAATTTACTTAAACTGAACAATTTTTTTTATTTTGTTAAATAATATATAGTAAAACTTTTAAAAATTGAGTTCATTTAATGCACCTGTTGTCTTGTTTTCTATAACTTTTAATCCAAAACTAAAAGAAAATTCTTTATTATCTAAATTATAAAAAAAAAAAATGAAAAATTTAGAAAATTCTTGGAAACATTTTATTTTCTTAAATTCTGAATACAAAATAATTTGTATTTATTTCCTTTAAAAGTTTGTCCTTTCAGTTGGATATAAGACATTTCTGATTAAAATTATTTGGATTCTTTACATAAGTAGCCTTAAGATAGTTTTTAATAATTAGATTGGTTCTTGGATTATCTTGGTTTTTTCCTGTCTGCAGTTAAAAAAATTTAAATTTATTAAAAACTGGAACTTAGATGCTAATTCGTCCTTTTTTCAAGTATGTATTGGACTTTATAGGTGAATGTGGCTGAATATTTAACTTCTAAAAATTATTTCAACTTACAAAACCCTTTATATAAAAAATTACAGAAATGGCTTAGAATTGCTAGAACATGTAATTTAAAATCATTAAAGTTTTAACACATATAATACGTTTTCACCAAATCTTTGTATTTAATCCGTGACGGATTCAGATCGTGCATAATAATTTCTAAAATTAAATTTACTCTCTATCTTAGATATTTGCTTTTATTTTTTTAAAAGAAGAGCTCAAATACTTGAAGAAGAACCCGTGGATTGAAAGGATGTTCTGCTTTAAAAAAAAGAACTCAAATTCGTGAAGAAGAACCCGTGGAACGACAGGATGTTCTGGTTTAAAAAAAAGAACTCAAATACTTATAGAAGAATCCATGGAAGCACAAGATGTTCTGGTTTAAGATAATTAAATAATTGAAGAAGAACCCGTGCAATGACAGGAAGTTCTGGTTTAATAAAAAAAAACTGAATTACTTGAAGAAGAACCCGTGCAATGACAGGAAGTTCTGGTTTAATAAAAAAAACCCTCAAATACTTGAAGAAAAACCCGTGCAATGACAGGATGCTCTGTTTATAAAAGAATAAAATTAAAATTACAAAAGATTTCCATACTGTCTTTAAAAGTAAAAATAGTAGTAATGGTCTTCTCCAAGTGCTTTAAAATAAATATTTTAAGTATAGGTATTTCTTTTGTATTAGTAAATTTGGTTCTAAATATACTGTATAACCCTATAAGTGCTTCTATCTTAAAATCAAATTGAATTATTTATTTTTCAGATATTTAAATATATATAAAAGTTTAAATTTGAATAACTATATAATACATTGTTATCCAAACCAACTTCTTGCCTAATTGTATCAATTACACTTTCAATAATTGCTTTATTCCATACCAAAAAAAAAAGTCTTAAATTATTTTAAACGATTAAAAGAATTATTCAGCAAGGAAACTAAGTTTGCAAAAGAAATTAATTCAATAGTATCTAATCTAGGTATATAAAATTTCTTTGTCACATTCAACTAAATATATATATATATATAAATTGTGTATAAATTGGAAGTTAAATTTAAGTTTTCAAAAGGAAGAAATTAAGAATAAAACTTAAAATGTATTTTTGGGATAAAAAAAAAAATTGTACACAATTTGCATAAATTTCTAATATTAAGGTTTTATCGTTAAAATTCGTTTTATTTTTTTTTTTTTTGTATCCATGATAAAAACTTCAATTTTTCAATATCCAAAGATACTATTTTGTCATTATAAAGATAGATACGACTATTTATCTAACATCAATTTGTAGAATATTGTGAAATATTGAACTTTTAACCATAGTGTTTTGTACCAGAATACAAGTAAACTGTGCAGGAAGTTTTATTTTTGCAAAAATAAAAAATAAAACTTAAACCATTCTTTGGTCTGAATCAATTTAAATAAATGGGCATTGTACAGGCAGTTTATAATTGGGTATCATAATGTTGCTTTGAATACATGTGTATACAAACTGTTCAAAGGTGTGTAAAAACTTTTTTGTACATTGGTATATACATTTTGTGTAGAAGACATTATTATTGCCTTTGGGGACAAACAATTGAATTTAATTTTGTGCTGTGTAGTAGATAAGTAATTTAATTTTCTTAAAGAAAATATAGTTTCTTGTGTATACAAGTATTTATACACCCCTTCAAATTTAAAAAAAAATGTTTTATGGTTATCTTTAGTATAATACAGATAATAATCATAGATATTGTAGTATATAAATAACTTTATTCTTGTATGACTATAAGTCAAAAGGGTATACTAAAATTGCCATTACGTTTGTGAAGCGGAGAAGGAGGGCGGGTAGATATAGATGAAAAGGATGGATCGGATCAGAATCGAAATGTAAATCGATCTAGCTATGTATGTCCGTTCGGACATTGCTATTAAAATTCACCCAATTTGCTCTACGGGTTCGAATGTCTGCCATACAACTTCTCTTTTTATATGAGCTTTACTCTATGTCAATAGTAGTTAACTTTAATGGCCAACGTCTGAATAAAATATAGTCGATGTACTGGAGGAGGTTAAAAGAGCTACCTTTCAACTTATATTTTCATTTGAACATAACTGAAAGTCTAATAATTTGTGTACTTCAAATTTTGCCAAAAGTAATTAACCGGATGATATAATGTTTATATTACGCCCATATGGATATCCTAGAGTTGACACAGTCTACTATACTACACTTTTCTTAGTTTTTTTTTTTTTAAATGTTAAACTAACTAAACTAATAACAAATAAAAAAAACTAAACTAATTTATTAAATTAACAAAATCTACACACACAGTATACAATTAATAAGAAAATAGTAGTTTTAGTATGACAGAAATTTTAACTTAGCAATGAAAACATTTTTAAAACACATTTTTATTTAAAAATGTTGAAATATTGTTCAATAATCCTTTAATATGCATCAATATGTATATAAATACACAAATTATATATATTTTTTATAAATATTAAGTAAATGACATTTATTGGTGATGAGGGACATTAGTAAAAATTGTTTTCCAACAAGCTGATAAAAATCCTAATATTGAATATTTACGGCTGGATGGTATACATGGAGTACATTAACTTAATGGAAAATAAAGTTTTTAAAAACATTTGCGGTATGGGAATTGTTGTAGTTTATATTTAAATTTTTTTTTTTTTAAATAAATTAATGGTTTGCGTAGCAAAATTTTTTTTTGAAACTTAAAATGGTATCTTTATTTTTTTTATTTAAATTTTAAAAGTATGCAGATACATACAATTTTTTCACTTTAAAATTGAAATGAATTAGATATTAATGATAAAAATAGTTAAAAGTATATATAATTGTATTATTTCAAATGGTCTTGATGTCATTGGGAAACAAATATAATTAAATTGTTATGAATTTAATTGAAATGGAATTAAAGAATTTATATATTAATAAAAGTTTATAAAATTTTAGCAAATTTGTTTGGTAATTGGTTTGAATTATTATGAAATGTACTTTACAATTGTATAGAAAATTTGTTTATAATATTATAAATTTAATATACTAAGTATACTAATAGATATGTTTATCAAATTTTATTTAGAATAACGTTTACCTCACTTATATTTAATAAAAAAATTGTTTAATTGTTGAAAATTCGATTCGTATATTCGTCCATTATATCCCGGAATAACATTGGAAATTAAAGGAATGCATATATAACTTATCAAATTTTTTAGATTTAAATTTTATTTCGTAAGTTTAAAAAAATATTACTTATAATATGGGTTGGGTACGTAATACAAAATCACAAAGTCCAAATCACAAAATCGAGATTATCATAATCCAAATTTTATACCAAACTCTAAAATTCTTCTTAGTTTTCGCTTTGGAATAATATGAAAAATTATGTAAAAATTAGTGAATTCAGGGCTAAGTTCAGGGAATTACCAATTAAAACTTTTAGGTTGAAAATTTCTAATTTTGGGATTTTGTTATTGAGATTTTGTAATTTGGGATTTTGAAATTTTGGATTTTGTAATTTTGTAATTTTCGGATTTTGAAATTATGAGTTTTGAAATTTTGGGTTTTTGTTACTTTAGGTTTTGTGAATTGGGATTTTTAGACATTCCCTTATAATATAATTTGATCATTGAACAACATTTTAAAAAAAAATTGAAAAATTTTAATATATTTTATTTCATGAAAAATTAGATTAATAATGCCAAATTTTTAATAGAACATATTATAGAGTAATTTGTAAAGTTTTACAATTTTTGATTTCATGCAAATGTGCCCACACACAACTTGTAATTAATTTAAGTATAAGACATACTTGTTCTCATATACTAATATATAATACTAATTCTTATTCTAAATTATCCTAAATGATATAAATATACCAAATTTTTTTTTAAAAAAATTAATAACAAACTTGCATCAGAATTTATTTTAAAAAATAGCAGCATAGCTGTCAAATTCTACATCCATCACAATAATTCACAATATCAAAAGTATAGCGAAACCATAGAATTACTAGTACTAGAATGGCAATAGAGAAAAATTTTCAGACAAATTTCAAAATTTGGTACGTGTACCGTTTGTATGTATTTACTAGTTTCTCTGCGATTCATTTCATTTTGAAAGTGAAATATAAAAGAAACTTTTAAGTACGATTTAAGTAAGATTTCAAAGTTAAAAGTAAATGAAAACAAATTAGAAAATATTATATTCAAAAAATTTGTGTTTGTTGTGCTTTTTGAAGTTTTTTAAAAAACATTAAATTAAATAAAGGATTATTAAGATGGGAAGAAAGTGTTGCTTAAAGATTTTTTTTTATTTCTTGAGGTTTTACAAATATCAGCCGATTTTTTTTAAATTATTTTAAAGGTATTTTCCTTTTGGTTTATGCTTCCATTTTTCATTTTTATTAAATGACCACCGTTCTATAAATTTACCAAAACATTGTCTATTTTCGAATAGAATCAATTTGAAAATCATATTGTAATGCTAAAATTTTTAAATAATAAGTAAAATTTTGATTGAATAAAAAAAGGGTAAAGAAAAAACCTTTTAATTCTTTATTCGGAAACTTTAAGTTATTTAAAACAGAAATCAAAAACCCTCCTTACGGTTAACATAAATGTAGATTTCATATTTGCAAAAGGTTCGTTCATATTTAAAAAGATAAATTAAAATTGATATGTAAGTTAATTAAAATTAAACTAAAAATATACTTGTTGGAGATTCCAATATTTTTAAAAATAATTGACTGCAATTTCTTCTAATATTATTCAAATTTTTTTCTT
This sequence comes from Dolichopus griseipennis, assembly GCA_963082915.1. Taxonomy (NCBI): domain Eukaryota; kingdom Metazoa; phylum Arthropoda; class Insecta; order Diptera; family Dolichopodidae; genus Dolichopus; species Dolichopus griseipennis. Next base: position 71,426,044 of record OY720441.1, on the reverse strand, counting down.
GATGGTTTGTTCAATTATATATTTAATATTAAAAAGTAAATATTTAAAATAAAAGTAAATTAAATTAAATAGTAAAAATCTTTATTCGAAATAACTTACAATATACAAACTGCCCAATCCTAATGCGAAACTGCCTAATAAACATTCTCATTTACTCAAATTTAAGCAATGACAGATGAAGTAGCCGTACCATTTGTATACGCATACGAAATTGCATATGTATTTTTTTGTCTGAATACCTCAGGATAGGAAATCACATTAGAAGAAAAGAGTCGGGAACATTCTTTTGCCATTCTAGAACTAATAATTCTATGAGCGAAACATTCACATAATCATTGTATATTTCATTGTAAAATGTCAACTAATCGTGATTATCTTTATTTATAAAATGTAACTTTAATTTTGATTTAGTTTTACTTTAAAAAAATGAAAACTAAAATGAAAAATAAAATAAAAATTACCTTTAAATATAAATTAATTTTCAAAACTTTTGAAAATATTAATATTATTTGTTTTTTTAATTTAATTGAGATAAAAGTAAATAACCAAAAAGTGCATATCCATTAACAAAATAATCATAACAGTTGTATATTAATAAATTAAAAAAATAAATGTATGTATATATATATATATATTTCATCAAATATAATTTCAATTTAAATAAAATTGAAAATAATAAAAAGCCTAAATGAAATTTGAGGTAAAAAAAAAGTAGCCAATTATTCATTCACCTGTACATTTGACAGGTTTTTTTTTTTTATTTAATTTTAATACTTGTAATAAAATTTATTTGTAAATAATTCATAATATATATATATATATAAATTTATATTTATATGAAATTCTTTATTTTAAAATCATTGATAAAAACGACAGAAAATCAAATAAAAATACGACAATAATATAATAAAATAAAAAAAGAAAAATAATGCATGTAGCGCCATCATTGCGGTAGTAATCAAAAACATTATTTATTTATTTTTATCAACATTAATCATATTAAAATCACTTTTATTTAAAAAAGAAACACACAAAATAAAAATTATGTTTAAGTATGTTGTACTTTTTTATGCAAATTATGAATTAATTTTTACCGTACAATAAAAAAAAAAAAAAAAAAAAAAAAAAAGTAATAAAAAATTAAAATTATGGGAAAAATGCATATTAATGGATTCTATTATGCAGTTTATATTTGTGGATTATTTAATGATTGGAATATGGAGTTTAATATTTGAATTTTGAAAATTAATTTTACCCTCGCTTTTTTTGTTTGGATGATGATTTTTAAAAAATTAAAATAAAATTTGCCTATATTATAGTTTTACCCTGGGCGTTTGTCTGTCCTGACATTTGCAAACGTTTTTAACCGTTTAAATACAATACAACAATGAAATTTTAACTGCGCATAGAAATCGCAAAATATTGCTTCATGGAAGAGTTTTTTTCTTTAGCTGTACCCGTTACAGAGCTGCAGCCCTACTATGTTCGAAAAAGCCCCAAATTTTAGTTGCAGCTGCTTCTATGCGTTTTATAAATTATATAAAATAATTACGTAGTGAATGCTTTTCTAATTTACCGTTAAGTGAAGCTGAGCTTTTGCAAAACTTTTGACACCTCATGTAAGATAAAAGGAGATAAAAGCCCTTCTCTGTTATTACTGATTTTATTTTCTTTCTCCTTGTTCCCTTGTTCTTTTTATAAGAGAAAAAGAAACGCTTTATAAGAGAAAAAGAAGCGGCGGTGCGATGATTAGTTATTTCGTATTAATTTAAATATTTAATATTGTCATAATAAAGTTTGTTATACTTTAAAAAAAAACAGGAATTAACCCTTAGTTAGAATCATTTAACCATTTTTGTGTGAACCTCTGCTTAGGAGTTGTATAGTTACAAAAAATGAAATTTCGCTTTGTTTACAAACATCCTGTAACTTGAACATCTTTCAAATTAAAAATGTGCTTTTCTAAAGCCCTTGTTTTTTTGTTTCATTACTTGTTTGTTATTTTGATTTTGTTTTCTTAATTAAATGAATGTTCACACCACTTTGTTTATAGTTTTTTTTATATACTATGTATATTAAAATATTTTTTTTGAATAATTTTGGTGTTTTTTAACTGTGTATATTATATTTTAATTCGCATGGATAGACACTATGGGTAATATTGTTAATGTAAAATAAGAAAGTGGTATTTATTGGGAGTTTTTATTTTGTGAAATTATTTTAGGGTTCAAAATGTAAAATAAAATTGATTCATATTTTTAAAGATACACGCGAAAAATAATATTGGTTAAGTTTTTTGTATTAATAATTTAAGAAGTTTAATTATAGATATATATATATTTAAGATATACATACATATATTCTGTTTTGCAATCTTGAATATGATTATTAAAAAAGTACCGAAATAAAGAAATGGAAAGATAATAGAAATTATAAAATTAAATATAAAAAGGGACTCATTTATTAATAAATTAATTAATTCTTAAGATTTTTAATTAAAAAACTTTTTCAGTTTATGTATGACCCTAAAATTTTAAAAATTATTAAATTATAAAAGATGATTTTTACTTTAATTAATTAATTACTACTGGCGCAAAGCGCTCAAAACTCGAGGGATTTTCGATTAAGCGAGCGCTGCTTTTAATTTAAATTGGAGTCGCGAAGCGCTGAAAATATGAGCGAATTCCACACTAAAATTTTTGATTTTGAAATTTTGAGTCCGAATAATCCGATTATTAACTAATTATTTAATATCAATGGGTATTTTATATTTCTTTTTCTCGTAATAAATCAATATTTTTTTTTTACGAATTACTTGTTACAAATAATAATTTATTTATATGTATGTATATCTTATAAATGTTAACTTCGAAAATTAAAATTTATAAGTTCAACCCCGGCCATTATTTTAGAATTAATTTAATTAAGTGAATTTTTCAAATGATTTTGAATCGTATTCTTATTTGTATTGAGAACATGCTGGTTCTAGCTGGTTCTTAATAGACATGAATTTTTTTTGAAGTTCTTAAAACAACGCGACGGTTATGTGACACATTTGTTATAGTGCCAGCTTTTATTTGATTGGTCTAGACTCGAATTTCATTTAGCTTTAGGATCCAATGAATAATTCTGTATAAATAAAATTTTCAAGATTATACTGTAAAAGAATACAAACTTTTAAAACAAATAATTTAATTGACTAATATAACTCACAGATAAAGAAATACCTTATAAAATAAGTCAAATATAAAATTATAAGATTTTGGAACCATATTACGTTCAATGTGTTTCCTAAAGTTGGTAATTCGTATTTGTATGACTTAATTAAATTTAAGAAGAATATTAACATCTATATCCTAAATATCCCTTCAAATTTTGGCCATGCCCCATAATCTTTAATTCCCAAATAACCTCCCCATAATCCCAAAATCATTACATATTTTCATCCCTGTAATCAAACTGTACATTTGTATCACAGGTTTCTTCCTAAGGTTAGGTTAAAAAAGGGTTTTGTGGTTTTGGTGCTTTAAAGTCGCACACTATACTCAAAGAAACAGGGAATAGTTTCAAAGGACGGCTTTAGCGTTCTATTGGCTCGTAAAAAAAAAAAAAAAAAAAGAATAAATTAACACCTGCAGTACTTATTGTTCGATATACCGTATTGTTCGATATATTGTAAAAATTGTGCAGAAGGTCTTAGGTTTGTTAAACCAGTAAATACAACACTTCAATATAGAACAACAAAAGATGAAAATTTAATAAATGGATTATATTTCAAATAAATATTGTTTTCTTAGGCATTGTGTGTTACTGTTACTGTGCTCTCTTAAAAAAAAAAAGTTCCTTATCACTTCTAGCGAATTACTTCCCATATTATTATGCATGTGTCTCCAGTTAGAATTCCACAATAAAATATTGTTAATATTAACTGTTATATAAATATGTTATTCACATTAAAATATACACATTTTGATATATTGTATTTATTGTTGTATGTATCGCATCATATTGCATGCTTCTTTGTTACATGCAATAATTAAACTTAACTATTGTTTTAACATTATGGTGTACATAACTTTTATTGTGATCGATTCATATATCAACGCCTTGGAAAATGTTGAGAAAAATAAATTCCAAAAAAAAAAAATTTTTAAATAATTAAAAAAAAACACAAAAAGTATTATTTTTATTAATAAGTAAGTTATGAAAAGATCGCATGTAAAGAATGTGCAAGAAATAAAAAATATATATATGTAATGCATAAAATTATGCAATAAAAATACAGTAAATTAATTGTATAAGAAGCACAGTTTCTACAGACATTGGTTTTTTTTAAATATTTACAAATTTTTTTATTTTCATGAAAATTTTTATAATTTAACTTTGAAGGGAATTTATAAGAAATTAAAGTTCTAGGTCTGAAAATATACAAAAATTCCAAATTCAAGTTAAATTGTTTGAATTTCTTAAATTCAGGTTAAATCACAGTTTTAAATTTATTTATAATCAATATTTTCTTTATGAAATACAAACTGGAGGCTTAAATTACACGCTATAGTGATTGCTTTATAAATGAAAAAATGCGTAACTAATTTATTTTGAAAATTATTAGTAAATAATTATCATAATTAAATATATTAATTTTTAATTTGTAATTATAATTATTATTACAAAATTATATTATAAAGTTTAACAATATTATTTTATAAATTTTTAATTGAAAAATGTACGTAATGAGGTAATTTGAAGTTGATTTAACTTTCAAAGCCATAGTATACATTTTTCCTCAATTTTTAAATTTATGGTATTTATTAAATATTATTATATACTAGATGTTGGCCCGCCATAGAATGACGTACTTCATTATATTAAATTAGAATTTATTATCAAAAATATATAAAATCTTGGAATTTCGGAATAATGTATAATTTGCACTTTGCCAAATAATTGTGTAAAGAAAAAGAAAAAAAGGAATTATTTGTAATTTATATGCATATAAAAATATATCCTTCCATCCGGAAATGAATCTGCGTGTCAACATTTCGGAGTCAGACACTCTAAAAATGTATACTAATAAGAAGAAATGAAAAACTGTATTTTAATTAACTGTATTTTGTAATTAGTTTATAAAACTTAAGTAAATTTATTTTAGTCTGCTTAATTACAAAATGTGTGTTTATATATTACAAGAAAGAAGAATCTACGCACTCTTTTCTAAACTCACTTTTCTCTTAAACATTATTTTCTATTTAAAAAATGTTTGGCATAAAAATTTAATAACACTTGTTACATATAATCAAATTGTTTATGTAAGTAGTGCATACCTAAATAGAAACAAAAAGAAAAAAAAATACCTACACAATAAAATAAATACCATATTTGATTTTTTCGTGTGACAAATAATAAAACTAAAAAATTAAAATTATTGTATATAGAATGTGTATATATGGTTACAATTATATTTTTTTGAAAAACATTTTTGAATTTTGTTATAAAAATAATAACAAAAAGAAAGAAATGAATAAATTAAAATTTCTTATATAAAAGGATTTTGTTACAAAAAGAATGATAAAAAAAAGACGAATTCAAAAATAAAATATTTCTGCCACAACATGGATTTGAACCGGGACGTATTACTCATTAATAGTCTAGCGCCCTAACCACTGTACCATACTCTGATTAATAATTTGATAACATTTTGTTTGTTTTGTATTTAGTTTCTATTTAGTTATTAAGTTTGAAAATATTATATATGTAAATTCAAAAAATATGTATAAATGTTGGTGAGATGAGGTATGCTGTTTACATTTTGCATTAATGAAAATTAAATTGTATTTTGTTTTTGCATTTAGTTTCAATGTATTTCTATATATAAAATTTTTTGCATTTAGTTTCAATGTGTTTCATTTATAAAATTTTTGGTAACAGAATTGAATAACTTGTTGCATATAATCAAATTGTTTATCTAAGAGAGAGTAAATAGTGCGTACCTAAATAGAATCAAAAAGAAAAAAAAAAATTCCTAGTCAAAAAAATTAATACTATATTATTTGATTTTTACGTGTATGACAAATAATAAAAAAAAAAAATTTAAAATTATTGTATATATTTATTAAAATAAATGAGAGTTTTCTATAAAATTTTTTATAGAATAAGAGTTTCGCACATAAAAATTATTATATTTAATTACAAAAAGAATAAATAAGAAAAAAAAAAGATGAACTTAAAAAAAAAACATTTTGTTTGTACGAGTATAAATATGCCCTGACTAAGATTTGAACCCGCACTTTTCTTTAAAAAGGCCGACGTCCTTACCACTAAGCCATCGATGTAACATTTCTTGCTTCGTTTTTATTTTTTGTTTTCTTGTTTTCGCATTTAATTTTAAATAGAAAAATAAATTATAAATGTAAATGTAGGTGAAGTGAGGGGAAGTGTGTACATTTTTTAATAATGAATATTAAATTGTTTTTTTTTTTTTGCATATAGTTTCAATGTATTTCTATATTATATAAAATTTTTGTCATAAGAATTTAAATACTTTTTAAATATAATCAAATTGTTTATGTAAATAATGCGTACCTAAATAGAATCAAAAAGAAAAAATTAATACGATATTTGATTTTTTCGTGTGGCAAATAATAAAACAAAAAAATTAAAATTATTGTACATAAAATATGAATAAATGAATAAATTAAAATTTCTTATATAAAAGGATTTTGTTACAAAAAGAATGATGAAAAAAAAAAGACGAATTCAAAAATAAAATATCTTTCCCGTAATATGGATTTGAACCGGGATCTTTTTATTAAAAGTCTAGCGCCCTAACCACTGTTGTACCATACAATGATTAATAATCTGCTAATATTTTTTTGTTTTGTATTCAGTTTCTATTTAGTTATTAAGTTTGAAAATATTATATAAATTCAAAAAATATGTATAAATGTTGGTGAGGTGAGGTGTTCTGTTTTTAGTTTCAATGTATTTCTATATATAAAATTTTTTGCATTTAGTTTCAATGTATTTCTATTTATAAAATTTTTGGTAACAGAATTGAAATATTAACTTGTTACATACATATGAAGAGTGCAGGCAAATAACAATCAACGTCACTTTTTTTAGAAATTGAGAAAATTCAATTAGTATTTTCAAAGACTTCTTGCGTATAAAAATGTTCTGAAAGTGTCTGTAAACAAGCTTCATAATTAATGTTTATCCTATTCTTAAAGAAATACAATACAAAAAAATTAAAATAATTTAATATTTTCTTATTTTATTTACAAAAAAAAAAACTTAGTTTCAAAAAAATTCAGTTTTGTACGAAAAAACAATCAAATATTAAAAATTTAGGAAAAAATAATCAAACAAAAAATAATTTAATAAAAAATAAAAACATAAATAGTTCAAATTAAGTAATTAAATAAAATAACAAAAAATAATTTAACAAAAAATAAAAACATAAATAGTTCAAATTAAGTAATTCATTAAGTTTAAATTTTTATAACGTTAAAACGTATGGATTTGCTTAATTATTATCGTCTGTGTCCGAAACTTGATTCGAATGCGGCAGTGCTTCAAAAAACCGCTGCCCTTCGTCTCTGCAAAATTCTTTAAGTACCATTAAATCATTATATTTTCCAGATGAAAGTGGAATTAGGCTAGTGTAAGAAGGCTTTAAATTTTGTGAACTGTTACCAGTATTTTTATATCTGATTATGTACGAATTCCATGGGCCGTTATATGTGTTTCTTAATTGGAGTGTCCGACTGTGTTCCTTTGTTATGTAGATTTCAGAAATTGGCCTCGTTGCAAATGGAGATTTTTTTTTATAATGATTATTTTCCAAATAACTGCCCCAGTTTTTGAAAATATCTTGTTTACTTTTAATAATGACAAAGGGCGAGGGTTTGACCCGTGAAGATTTAACATGATCGTTCCATTCATCAGGCAATTCTATTTTAAGATTTTGTTTTATTAATCCCATATTTTTGTCACATTCCATGTAACTATGGCCTCGAACGGGAAATGTTATTTTAAATTCCCGTTAGAACATTTTTATTTGTAATAGTCAAGTCAAGTCAATAAAAACAATTCAAAATTTGCCATATTAAAACAAACTGACATTGATTGTTTTTTCCATTAAAACTGTGACATTGATTGTTCTTTCCCTGTACAGGAAATTTTGAACAGGCTAAAACTTTGATCTCGTTTGGTTTTACATTATTTATTGTTGATAGAACGAAAGATCTCATTTTTGCCTTTCCAATGATACCCATATTGCATTTTCGAAAAAAATTGACATTGATTGTTATTTGCCTGCACTCTTCATATATATAATCAAATTGTTTATATACCAGTAAATGGTGCGTACCTACGAAGAATCAAAAAGAAAAAAACAAAAAAAAATACCTAGTCAAAAAAATTAAACCATCATATTATTTGATTTTTACGTATATGCCAAATAATTTAAAATTATTGTATATATACCTAGCATATGTATTGTTTTGTAACACATTTTTGAATTTTAAAATAAAAATAAAAACAAAAAAAAAGAAATTAATAATTATTAAAATAATAAATGCGAGTTTTCTGTAAAATTTTTTATAGAATTAAAAAAAAATAAAAAAACGTTTTGCCCCAAGATGGATTTGAACACACAAATTTCTATTAAAAGCTCACTGCCTTAACCACTTCACCATGTAATGAATAATAATATGATAACATTTTGTTTATTTTCTATTTAGTTTGTATTTTTATTTTCTAAAATAAAACACATCCAACAAAACACATTTAATTGAATGCGTTTGTTACACCTCATCCTAGACAAATTATTATTAATATATTTTTATATTAATAATAATAATAATATTAAAAAATGTTAGTAAAATGGTCTTTCTTTTATTTCTTTGTACTATTGAAAAGTTTTAAGATAAGTCCAAAAAGAAATAGGTTATGTCACCGTTTAACCGTTCGGTCTGTTTTTGTATAAGGTCATTCAAACACTACGTATTATTTCTTTTAATTCAGTTTTTAAAAATTTTACTTTTAATTTAACTTTTCAAACTTCAAATGTTTTTTTTTTATCAAATCAGAATCTGTTAACTGTTAATTGTTTGACCTAAAACCTATATTATATTAACTATAATTATTTGACAGTCAGAGAATAAAAAACAAAACTTTTTGCAACCTTTTTGCAAAGCAGTTCATTTAAATTGTCCAGTCAAAATGTCTATTTAATTTTTTGACACCTCTGTAGGAAAATTTGCAAATTTTAGTTAATGTTACGATTAATTGATTTTTACTAAAACATTGAATTGAAAACTTATTAATGATTGAAAACTTGTCGAATTAAAGTAAAATCATCCGGAAAAAGAAAATTTATTAATTAGTTTTTTTAATAAAAGTTTTTCATTGCATTTATAAACTAAGAAAATGTCAAAAGTCAATGTTAAATTGCAAAATAAAAGGGACACTCAAAAAAATTTTAAAATCAGATTTTTAACAAATTTATTTGTTGACCAAGCCATCGTTTCAATTAAAATTCAACCAGTTTTTTCAACGAGCATAACTCTATACCTATCTATAACAAAGTTGTGGTTTTTGATTTTTTACTCAAAGTGTCATATGTACAACTTTTGTACAGAATTTAGTTAATTTCGCTTGTCTAGGCCAACGGTCAAGTGTTTCAATACCTGCCATACAATTTCGATTTTTTTTATATATTTTAATTAGGTTTTATAGGGCTTAATTAAGTTGGATATAAGAAACTATAAAAACAAAAGTTTTATGTCAACGAATCCTGAAAAATTTATAGTTGGTAGAATAAGTTCGTGAATTTGTGTTCATAATTAATTGAAACCTCGAAAATATACTGTAAAACAAGGTCAAGTTTTATGGCAAAACATATTCTGTAAAATTTGGTTGATCATGGTAAAACAAATTTTCAATTTAAATAATATAAAAAAGTTTTCATAAAATTAGTCTATATATATATACATATATAAAAACGAATGTTTGTTTGTTTGTATGTTGCTTAAAGGCACTTAAACTGCTCAGTCGATTATCATTAAAATTTGTATATAAAGGTTTTGATTACAGGGAGTATTACTGGGCTAACAGATTCTTAAGTTGGTGCAAGAATTTAAACTTGTAATGTCCGATGATTTTAGCTTTTAAATTCAAAACACGTTTTAAATTTATTACATTCTGCTTACAACTCATTACATGTGTGTTATTCAAGTCTCTCTAACGTACTTATTTTGTGAAGGAAGATCATAATTCATCATATGTCAATGGTGTTACCATTGTTGAATAATATTACAATATAGGAGGGTAGCGTTTTTAATCAATAATTCTACTACATAAATATATTACAACTTTGTTGTTATAAAAAAAAAAAAAAATATTGGAATTTGTTAACCCATATTGACACGGTAAAAGGAAAAACGTTTAAAAAAAAAAATGACATTAATATAATGACATATGCTTGAATTAATATTCACACCTTTGTGTAATTTTTTCGTTAATTTTATTGAATGACATTAATTTCACTTAAAAACCCATTGAGAGGAGCAGCAACGCGCACTGGACATTAGCTATAATTTTCAAAATAATAAAAATTTCTTATCTTAAACCCCGGGATTGAATTATTTGTGCGGTAATGACAGAAAAGACTCTGTCTACTCTCTCTCTCTCTCTCTCCGTGTTTTTTTGGGAAACTTATTTTTAAATTTATATTTAATTTTGGATTCTTCTATTTTTCTAATAATATTAAAAAAAATTTTTATTAGTAATTTTATTAATAAATTATTAAATTTCATAAAAGAAATGTAAAATTTTTATAGCCAAGACATAAGTCTTATTTATTATTCAAAAATTTCGTATATATGCAAATCTTGTATGGAATTTCCTTTTTCTTAAATTTATGAGTAAACCCACGTACATTTTTGAAGATATTTTTTTTATTAATATTTCGTGTCCATTTTTTTATTTTAATATTTTTAAATTTATTTAATATACAATTTATTTTTTTTTTTATTAAAATATTTTAAATATTATTTTTTTTCTTAAATTAAAATATTATGAAAAATTCATTATGGATGGCTGGTCCAATTTATGAAAATTAATGATTAATTTAAAAAATAATTTGTATATATGTTAATTTTAATTTTCACATTTTTTTAATAAATTCAATAATTTATTACTGTTATGCTAACACTTTGTTTTCTGTCTAATTTTTAAATGTCATTTCATCTCTAATAGAAAAAAAATTGTATGACTAATTTTTTTTTTTTTTTTAATTTTAATTTAATTTATGTGTTAAAAAAAACTTATTTTATTTTGTTTTTGGTTGAATGATAATTTTTGCAATATTTTTATATAAATTTTTTTATTTATTAATTTAATAATTTTAATGTGAACTACAACTAATATATGCAAAAATTAAATATTTACGAGTTCCATTTAAAAAAATGAAGGAATTTATTAAATTGTTTTTTTTTTTTTTTATTGTCAATTTCAGTTTTTATTGTCATTTAATTATTATATTTTATTGTGATAAATGGCTAATAGTGTGCCTAATTTGATATTTTAGTGTGAAATACCTTGAATGATATATAAAATATTGCAATTTTGTTATTTATTACCATTAAAATTTCCTCTGATCTGACATTTTAAGTACAAAAAAACTCACCTGTAATAAAATAGAAAAAAAAATTGATTAAATAAAGTTTTTTAAAGATATAAAGCGGATTTGATTTCATTTAAAAAGAAAATTATTTAAAACTATAAAAATATTGTTTAAAATATATTAAATTTTAAGATAAATTTTTAAGAGAAAAAATTTGAATTTTTAAAACAGAATTATGAACAATATTAAAATCAAAAGCAAATTGTTATTTCAACACGACTACTCTAATTATTTTTAAAATTGCATAATTCTCAGTATTTTTATATTAATCTATGGGTAATTTTAAAGTTGGGCTTGTACATTTATATTTGATTTTTCGACTAAAACTCTAATTTAAAAATAAAAGTATGTAGAGTAAAAGCATTGAACATTGGATAAATCATAAATATTATTGGAGTCATACTTTTGCTTTTTGTTAAGTGCTAGCTGTTCAACTGTTATGGGCTAAAAGCCTATCTATACCATAGGTACATGTTGGAACAGGGGATCATATTATATTCGTATCTTAATGAATTCCACATACAGTTTAAACATTTAAATTATAACATGTAGTCTTAGATTTTTAATAGATACAATTAATTTGTACAGATATTTCTGTATCTGCGAATTATATTATTCAAATTAAATTATTTGTTTATATTTTTATATTAATGTATTTTTTATTAAAGTATTAAAGAATAATAATTATTAATTATGCTATTAATTTAAACCTAATGGCGCATGGTGGCCAAGTCCATCTAGATAAAAGTAGATAAAAAAGTTTTTTTCACTTTTACCGGGAGTAGAACGGGGATTTTGAAGTGAACCGGCACATTTGAGAAATCATATAATATCAAAAAAAGGCAGGGACTGTACCTGGGATAAAATCGAAACATATTAGATTCATAACGAGCTCAAAGACAAACGAACATCAAAAAAAAATTAGGTTATAACCTAATCAAAATATAACACTATATTGCGATGCTTTCTTTATGCTTATGACAATTGAGTTAAAAAGAAATGGTGATTGTGATATCTATACAAATACAACACGCCTCTTAAGAATTAGGAATGAATTTACTTAACTAACGTTGTAAAATACTCGGTTATTATTACTTCTTTTCTTAAATTGAAAACACTATACCGACCACTGACGAAATATGAGTTCTTATATATTTGCTTATAATTGTGACGATCGTCGTCCAACAAAATTTTCGTCGTCGTCGTCGAAATAGTTTTATTTTCTAATTTTTGTCGTTGTAGTCGAGTTTGAATTGTAATTTTTAAATTTGACAGAATTTTTAAACGTTTTTATTTATAAGTTTTTGTAAACAAAGAACGAGCTCTTTTATTTCCGAAAGCCCAAACTCATCTCTGGTTAAATTTACTTCACGTATCCATCATCTTCTTCTGCTACGATTTCGAATTCTTTTAGACAATCTTTATGCCGTAAATACCTTACGAACAATTTGTACAGTCCGTACATTTTTTCAAAAATTCATTTTTAAATTTTTGATATTTTTTGTTTATATTTTTTATTTTTCACTTTGCTGCAATTATGTTTTATCTGACTAAATAAGTTGAGCGGAGCGAATTTAGCTAATGGTTGGTAGTCGGTGGTCGAAATTGTGTTTTTACCTTTAATCTAACAACTATTTAATATAACCTCACTAGTTTCGACCTTAACTTTAGAATATTCTTCATAAAATTATAAAAGTCAGAATTCTGATTGCCGGAATAAATTAATTAAATCCTATCAAAATTTTTACTTTAACAAATGATTTAAGTAATCTAATGTTTTCAATTTTAATTTTAAATATTAATAATTATTTAAAAAATGTACTTAATTCAAAAATATTAATTATATTTTGAAAAATATTAATTATAGATTGTTATTATTATTAATTGACTTCTAAATTATATATACAATTAATTAAATAACTTGATCTTTTTTTTTTAATAATAAATATATAATTATTTTTATTATTAATATTTAATTATGATTTTTAAAATTAAAAGAAGTTCAGTGCCGGTATATCAACCCTATGTTTATATATAATCAAGTATATCCAATTAATATTATATCAATATTACGAATTGTATATAGTATGTATTTAATTAATTATAATTATCTTTTGAATTCAATTTTAATGAATGCTACCATCACAATATCTTTTGCAAACACTTCTACTATACAGAAACAATTTTAAATTTTTCATTTCCTTCAAACACCACACTACAGGTGACTTGCAATATTACAATATGATATGATATACTTGCAAACATGAAATCATAAGACTTTTAATCACTATCAATGGGATCTTTTTCTCAAATAATTTATCCATAGGTAATTCAATTTATTACCAATTCTCGTTTATTAAATAACTTTTTTTAAATAAATTTCTATTTTTCTATATTATTAATTTCGTGTAATTACTGTCCATGAACGGGTGGTGGCTTGGCTATTTAACAAAAACCATCAATTTGTATTAGACTGCATACTACACTATGGTGGCAGCAGTTTAATAAAATGATTAATTAGAGCTAAATAAATTTTATGTTATGATTTTAAAATATATAAATAAAAATAAAATTAATTTAATTGTGATTTAATTAAATTAAAATTTATTTAATAGGTGGGTTTTAATTTTGTATTTAGACTTTATTGAAGAAGTTAACCTTTATTTGCTAGTCTATTTTATAAGATTGGTTTTATTTTAATACGATCTTTTTGAACTTAATAGTAGTATGTAATAATTTTGTTTCATTCATGATATCTAAAACCTTCAGAATTTATATATATATACATATAGTATAGTGATCGCTTGGGAATATTTTATATATATACATAATACATAATACTATAAACATATATATTTTTGCATTATATTTAAATTTTTAAATTAAAGTTGAAAAAAGTTGATGCTTTATGTGAACTAACACTCCAACTCTGTATAATATACAAGTTGAAATACTTAGTTATATTATTAGAATATATATATAAATATATATATATATATAAAGTAGTAATTTTTTTTTAAGTAATTGTTCCGTGAATTTCCGCAAATTTTAGGTTAAAAGAATGACTTGCTATGAGAAAAAACTTGATAAAGAAGGTAAAAAAAAAAAAACCCGAACAGTAGGAAAATTAGGAATTTGGATAGAAAATTGTTTAAATCATTCTTTTGTTTAAGTTTTTAAAAGTTTGTCAAAAGTTTTTGTGAATGAATTATAAATATATTTTTGACCTTTATTTATTTTTATTACCTACATATTTATGTAATGTATATATTTAGTAATATATATATACATACATACATACAAATTAGTATTGTGGTTAATTGAAGTATACAACTTAATTTAGTTGTTGTTTTGTTCATGAACTTTAGTTACATTTGAAAAAAATTTAACAACAATTTATGAGTTCAAATACAAATAAAAAATGGTTATCTTTTGTTTAGTAGTTCACGTTAATTTAATTACTAATTATATTTTAAAATAAATATATATGAATCAACCAAATTATTATGTCAAGTTTTATTATTTTTTTTTAATAAACAATAGAAAGTATATAAAAGAATTGGGATTTTAATAAATGTTATTCGTAAGTACTTATATAATATGACCTGATATATATATATATATTTTTAATATGATATACCTATGGTAGCTATTTTTTAGTATTAATTTAAATGAAATATATTAATTTCCTCCGCCGTAGCCGGTCCCGGTTTAGAAAGGAGGAGGGAAGACAAGTTGCAACCTGAATGGCAACACACGCAGAATAATTTGAGCAGTCGGCTATAAACTTAACTTTAGAGGCTGCAACTACAAATTAGCAGTTCCTAAAACTTCATTGAGGTACTCACAGCTGAAAGTTTGTTATTATATTTAACAGTAAGTTAAGAGAACTTTCTTACGGTGGTGACTACCAAAAATTTGGATGTGATAACCGAAGTTTTTTGTTGAAAAATGCATTCCAAGTATTCAGTTATCATTCAATCGACTGTAAAAATTTTCACTTTCAGCTACCACAACTTCCATTTTAATACCAGAACCTGCTGCAAGTCAACACAGGAAACATTCGGTTCTCATAACTTCCATTTAGTTATGTAAACCGTATGTCAGTTCGTTTTACTCAGTATTTTAAAACTATTACACGCATTTTCATTCTTGTTTAGAATATAAAGTGAAGAAGAATGTTCTAGAAGTAAGAATTAGAACTTAAAGGAAAGAAATTTAAAGCTATTCTACCAAATTAGGTTTGTAAAAAAATTAGGTTGTAAGCAAACTTCTCAAAAAAGCTTAAATGGGGTCTGAGAAGGTTTTGTTTTTTGCGGAAATTAAATTTAAGCAAAAAAAACATTTCAATTTTAAATTTTAATAAATATTTTATAAGTTAAAGAAAAAAAAATTAAGTTATATTGTTTTAATTTTTATTACTAATTTGGTAGTGACATGTTCTGTAGCTTCAATTTGTAGTTTCCACAGCTTTGATTATCGAAGTTCTACGATCTTTCATCCAGGTGTTATAAGATCAAATTAGAGGTTATGATAGCCTCGAAAGTGATTGTGAATATTTCTGAATATTTCCGAATGACGGTTACTATAACCACAAATTTAGTTGTAATATCTGTTTAGATTAACCTATTTTATCGAAACGAAAGTTCTGATTGCCCCAATTGATGTTTTCGGGTTGATTATTACAACCAAGTTATGGTTGAAATAACACTGTTGTTGGATACAACAACATCAGAAATCAGGGTTTTAGTTTTCCAATTTCTTTGTAATTTCGAAAAATTTTTGCAGGAAAAGTATTCCGAATTCGAACGTGCTACTTCGTCAAATACTTTTTAAAA
Source organism: Dolichopus griseipennis (assembly GCA_963082915.1). Classification (NCBI taxonomy): domain Eukaryota; kingdom Metazoa; phylum Arthropoda; class Insecta; order Diptera; family Dolichopodidae; genus Dolichopus; species Dolichopus griseipennis. Next base: position 71,409,517 of record OY720441.1, on the reverse strand, counting down.
TTTGTCGACTTTCTCCCACATAATTTGTAAATCTTATATTTATTTATATTTAATATTACATGAGACTTTGGGCTATTATAGGTTTGATACTATAATTAATTTATAAGTAATACTTATTATTTATTTTGTAATATTTGATATTTTTTACTTTTAAATATCCTGGTCCCTGTCTAATGGTTTGAAGAAAAAATATACTTTTATATAATTTTCCTTTAAACGCAAAACTTATGATTTGGACGAGAAACGAATTTAAAATCTCTCGGTTAAAAAGCATTGTGCTTACCCAATACATGGCTAATCCTCTCTTCAAATTATATTTCATTTAAAAGAGATGTAATTAAAACAATATATATAAATGACTTAAAATTACTTTTCTCAATTTCAGCTACAACTTGACTTAAGACTTAATTAAGTCATATTGTATTGTATTGTAAATGTATTGTGTACAATGAACTTTAATAAACCCAAAAATTCTTTAAATTATTTATATATGTTTTTTAGGTCTTGAACATTTTACTAACTAACTTATTTCTAATTAAATTAACAATAGAGAAGAATAGCTTATTTAAAATTAAAAATTTGCATTTTGTCATTTTTGTTGCATGTTGTCAAATTTATAAAGAAAAAAAAAGAACATACATGCAATCATTTAATAAATTCTTTAAATCAAATTTTAAAAAAATTCCAACAACATATTTTAAACTTTTCCAACATAATTAAATGACTACAAATATATTATTTAATATAAATAAATTTTGTTTTATTTTTGTTAAATTTACGGAGGATTTTTCTTTTTGTTCTTGTAAACAATAGACATACAAAAGTATACAAAGTTCCCATGTACTTAAGTTATTATTTATTTTTGAACACAGTGACGGCGATAGTCGGTCTCAACAGGTGAAGAGACAAAAGTCCCAGAGCCAAAACTTCCCTGGAAGAAACTCATGACTCAAAAAATAAATAAAGGTCTTTGGGGAATTATTGAATCACGAACCAAAAGGTTTTTTACAAAATTAGACATAACTCCCTATTATAATTTCAAAGACGTATATAAATTTTAAACTGCATTTTAAAAAGAAATAAAGCCAAAAAGTAAAAAAAAATGTTGAATTTTTATTTTGATAATAATATATCTAATAATATATAGCTGTCAAAAATAATAAGAGCTGTCAAACAATAAGTTTTTAGATGCTTGTCTATAGAAGTTTCTATATTAAGAAGCATATTAAATTTGGATTCAAAGTCAAAGTTGTCTCCTTTACCAGAGAATTTTTTGAATTCGTGTATGCAAAATTTTGATCTTGAAGCGAGTTTTAAGTTGGTTTCAAAATATGAGTTTTAGAAAAAAGGGGAAATACTCAATTTTAAATATGAACTTCACTAAAATTTATTATTTTTATAATAATTTTTTAAATACTGAAAATGTTTTTTAAATAATTCGTCTTATTAAGTCACAAGTTCACGCAGGCTTTTAATTTCGGGACTTTTGTCACTTCGTCATCGATACATACGTTTGTTTTTTGTTTGGCACACTTTATGTTTATAAGATAGAAAATAAAATGGTTTCTTCCCCCTTACTTTCTTCAGTTCCAACAACTACAAAGAATAATACGAATAACTAAAAAAAAACTTAGTTAAAAAGTTTAACTATATGTTAATTAAATTAATTTATGGTCGAAGGTCAACACAAACTAACCATTTTATTCATTTTATTTTTCGCGCTAGTTTTGCGTTTAATGTTGCATAAAATTTGTTCAGAACGGTTAATAATGAAAAAAAAAATAAAAAACTTTAATTTTAATACGATTTAGTTATTTTTAAAACTGACATGAAGTAAGAAAAACATAGGGAATTAATTCTCGTATATAAGTTATATACCAATATATAAATTTTGTTTACAAATTTTTATTTGGACAACCACTTCTAGTGTTACTCATTTAATGTAGGCGAGGCTTGAGGTCATTTTGATTTGAACTTTTTCTCATTAAAAAATTTTTTTGTAGTTTGACACTTTAAAAGTACAAAAAATATTTGGGAAAGAAATAAAATGTTAAATTTACATGAATGAGTACATATATAGAATGTAACTCTTTCTTTTTTTCAATGAATTGTTTTTTGTTATTTTTCATCGACTTTCATTTAAATTTGAAGATTTTTAACTTTGTTATTTAATAGTCCATAAAAGGATTAAGTATTGGTATGTACTTATTTAACCATGACTTAATTTTTGTACAATTTACTGTAAATTATATTGAAAAACATTAAAATAACTTTGTTAAGTGCATATTTTAATCATTTAAGTTTTTTCAATATTAATATTTTGATGATTTTACAAAATATACAATTATTTGTAGGTTTGATTTTCAATTGTTTATAAATATTTAATTGAATTTTTGAATGAAATTTTTATATAATAAATAAAATATTATAAAATAAATATGTATTAGAAATCTATTATATAATAATGTAAATTTTAAACACACACGCATTTTTTTTGAAAATTTCAAAATCCTCCTATACTGTTATTGTTGTATATGTAAACACACTTTTAAAATATAATATATGTAAACATAGTCAATTATAAATATCAATCCAATTTAATGTCAAATGTCAATAAAGAAGACTGTCAGTAGACGATTAGATTTAAAAGAGAAAACTGTTGTAATTTATTATTAATTATAGAAAATTTATATAAATAAATTTATAAATCAATAGTTTGATTTTTTGTTCTTTAAATCGTTTAATATGTTTAGTATAGTTCACATATAATTACTATATTATAGATAGTCCTAAGTCTTATAATATGTAGAATATTTAAAAAATTCCACTTATTAATACAATTCTACATTTAATATATATACTTTAATATGAACTTGGCTGTGTCTATGTGTTTATTTTTCATTCTGTAAGTTAGTGATATATTTATATTAGAAATCTGACCATAGATTTATAAGAATTGTATGGTTCAGTGGTTAGCGAAGTGGCTTGGGGTCTAAATAGATCTGAGTTCGATCCTCCTTAAAAGATAAAAATTTTTTTATTTGTTTTTAAATTCAATAGAAATAATAAAAAAAAATTATAAATAGAATTAACTTATTTGGATAGTTTCTTTAAAAATTTGTAACTTTAAAAACTAAAATACTTCACTTTGATAATATAAAACAATAGACCAAATAATTATATAGACGATCAGTTTCATATAAAAATATTTAAAGGTTTTTTTAATTCAGCTCGTACATTTTTGGTTCATTAATTTAAAATTTATACAATGGGTACCTACTTAAATAAAAAAAAGTATTTTTGATTGAAATTAAAAAAAAAATAATTCAATATTTTAAGTTTAAAAGTTTTCAAACATTAAAAGAACTGTGTTTTATACCAGCAATTTACTTTTATATTAAAACAGTTACAAATTCTCAAGATCTACCTTCAATTTTTTATTTTTTACATTTAAGGGGGCTAGTACTACTTTAATAAAAGTATATATTAAAAAAATTATTTTTTTTTTTATTTTATTTAATTTTGTCTTATATTAGTAAAATTCCACTTACTGATACAATTCTAAATTTGTTATATTGTAATAATTTTACAATTAATTATAATTATAAGTATTGGTAATCGGTAAAGCTACTAATTTGAAACCAGTGACGAAAGTAGCTGAATCGAGTTGATACTGGATATAAATTTTTTTAATTAAATTTCAACTCCACTTTTTCGAAGGGTAGGATTCTAAAGAAAATGACACTATAATTTGCAGAAATGCTCATCTGAATTTAGAATATGTTTTATTCTCTAAATATTTTATATTTTTGGTTTTTTTCTTAAACTTTACGGCTCTCCAATTTGTTCATCCCACTAATTAGCCAATAGATCTAGAGTTTTTAATCACTTATTAGAGAATTTTTAAGTGTCGAATAAAACTTAAGAATATTTTGAATTTGAATTAATTTTACTTAATTGACTTTTCTTTATATTTAAAACCAATTTCTTGAAAAAATTTCCGAATTACTAAATAAGAAATAAAAAATTCAGATTGATGAATGCATTTTTATTAATAGAATAAAAAAAACCAATATTTATACTTTTCTAAATAATAAAAATAATTTGCTATTATATTTATTACATTTTTATATAGGCGTATGCTTTATTTGCTATTATATGTATTATTTATTTATTTGCAAACGTAAGTGAATAAAACACTTGTGGTATGTTGGAATTGCTTAATAGGGGGCACAATTGACTTTAGTTCAATAGAGCAAGTGTTATTACCTACAAGATATTTACAAAACAGAGAAATCGTTCCAATATTTCGACGAGAGTTAAGTGGAGTAAGTGTTACTTACTCGACAGGGTCGCCTATTAAGCGTAAGGTGCGGTTTTGAATTTTTTCGAGGTAACTCAAAGAAGTTTGGGATGCGCCAGCCCAAATGTGAGAGATGTACTCCATCTTAGGTCGAATATAGGCTTTTTATATAATAGACAGATCCTTAGGAGAGAAATATGTTTTTCAACGGGACAGAAAGCCAATGCATTTGGCAACATTCTTAGTTATGTCAAAAATATGGACATTTTTCACTATTTTCATTATATTTTTAATTATTGTAATTTACGGAGTTTTTTGAAAACGCTAAAATATTTTTCTGTTTTTTATACAGATCCCCCCAAGCCAGTGAGTTAAAAATAGCTTTTAATGAAAAAACAGGTCATTGGAGTATTATCCGAAAATATCAATAAAATTCTGGAAAAGAATCCAGAATGTGAGATACCTATCGCGGGTGATTTCAATGTCCACAACAAAAACTGGCTGCACTTCTCAAGTCACAATAGCGCGGAAGGTAAACGGATTGAACTATTTTCCAACTTATCCCAAATTTTTCAACTTGTAAGGAGCCCAACTCGAATTCCAGACCGAGGAAATCAAAATGAACATCTTTTGGATTTGTTCCTGACCTCAAATCCAGAAAATTACAATATTTCCTTGTTAAATCCAGCTTTTGAATGGAATCCGAAATTCTATTCCCAAAAGACTTGTCTGGCACTATAACCGGGTAGGCCTGAATAACATTTTGGGAGGTTTCAATTGGTCAATGCGTTTCCGTCATAGGAACGTTGACTTTGCTACTGATGTCATTAGTAAAACAATTATGCTAGGAATGAAACTTTTCACTGTAGCTCATTTTAGATTTCCAGTTATCTTGTTGAAATATAGACGGAGGAACGGACAAATACACACTGCGGAATCGATTTACTTTTCGATGTTGGTCCGATACATTACTTTGACACTATAACTAGCTCATCTACATCATTGCGTTACAAACATATTTTTAACGAGTAGTAATTTTAATACACCCGTGGCCTTATTTATATGCACGTTAAAGGACGAAATACTACCCAAAAATTTTGATACATGGTCTCTGAATATATTTTATTTTCCATACCATATGTACAAAAACAGAGATATTCTACTGCATAAAAATATTCACACAATTTTCTAATTTCAATTTTACATATTGTTTTGAAATAAAATATTTTAATAACTTTTGTATATAATAAATAATAAACTAAAAAATTTTAATTTTGGATTTCTTACAGCTTCTAAACAGGGGATATGACAAAAAAAAATTCTTAACCAACATATAACTTTTCCCAAAATTTCATGTTTTTGAGCCCGTTCACAACGGAAAATTTTAGTACTGTATGACGCTTATAAAATCAGCTATCTTTTTAGATTAAAAATAAACCTAATAAACCTCTTGTTATAATAACTTTAATATAGGGCTTTTTCCCTATTTTTTCAATATCTATCAAATTTCGTTTCTTTATATCAATCGGTGAAGAAGTTTTGTTAACATACGGATGGACGGACAGACAGAATAAACCAATACAGGCCCATTTTTTCAAAATCTTTTCATTTTTTTCCTTGCACTTAAAAACAAAAATCGGGTAAAGAAAAACTCCTATAAACTATTCAGATACAAAATTTTAAGCGGCTGTTTAAATGGCAGAATCCATGTATCAAATGGAAAGGTTTTTTTGCTATTGGTTTGGAAGATTTTGTGTTTAGTAAGGATTCTACTGTTTAAGAATTGTTTTTAAATTATCGTGAGAATGGATGAGTGGACGGACGAATATCGACAAATCTACTCAGAAAGTGCGGCCCATCGAGGATAACATGATAATATGAGTCAGATAAAGAACAAAGTTAACATAAAATAGTAGATAGCAAATAAGCTATAAATATAAAAATTAAATCAATATTTATATCATTCTTTTATGAATTTTCAATCGTTTATTTCTATTATTATTAAGATACATATGTATTATTATATATTTGATATTATATAAGTTTATAATTTTCAAACATAAATGAATAAAACACTTGTTCTAAAATAAATATAATTTTAACGAAATAGTAAGTATTTAATTAACAAAAAATCGAAAAATACGTTAAACGGTGCAATTCCTCTGATAGGAATAGACCTCCCAAAATTTTAAGAGCGTAAATTTTCTTGTGGAATTGATTTTGGAAAAATAATTCTTAAGAATGTGGATTATATTTAGTTTGTGTTTATTTGTAATTCATGCATCTAATGCAGAGGAGACTATTGCTACCAATAGCACAAAACCATTGACCAATAGTCGTATTATTGGTGGAAGTCCTGCTAGCATTATTGATCATCCCTATCAAGTAGCATTAATATATCAAGATGCATATTTTACTTGTGGTGGATCTCTAATTAAATGGGTAAATTTTATAAACAATTTTATTTTAATTTTTTAAATTAAATGTTTTTATTTTATGTTTCTATTTTTGTTAAGAATTGGGTTCTAACTGCAGCCCATTGTACTACCGGAACAACAAGTGATGAATTAACAATTCGTGCCGGTTCAAAATATTGGAATAGCCTTGGAGTAGTGTCACACGTTGTTGCAATATTTAGACATCCAAAGTACACTCGAGCATCTATGAGTCATGATTGTTCTTTATTGAAAATAGCCAATTTAGAACCATATGCAACTACTTATACCATTGGACTAATTGGTTTGGCAACTTCTCTACCACCAACTGATACATATGCAAAATTAGCTGGCTGGGGTGACACTAGTATGAGTGGTGTTAACCCTGCACAATTACAATCGGCAATTTTGAAACTTCTTGATTGGAGTTGGTGCCAATATAGTTATGGTATTATGGACAGTTCTATGCTTTGTGCGGGTAAATGGGAAGGTGGTTTAGGTTTTTGTTTTGGTGATTCTGGTGGAGGTTTAAAATTGGGACAAGAGTTAATTGGTATTGTGTCATATGCATCTGCAGTTTGTGGTAAGTTCAATTATCTAAAATTATATAATTAATATAATAAATATGTTTTTTTTTTTTTGATTTATAGCGGCACCAGGTTATCCGGGAGTTTATTGTAGTGTTCCATATTTACGCTCTTGGATTTTAAATACAATACAAGCAAATTGATTAAACAAAAAAAGCGAAATAAAATTAAATAGCATAATTATATTCTACGTATTTTTTTTTTTTTTTTTTTTTTTGCCCGCACCTCTACGTGCTAACTGTTCACTGTGATAGGCTAAACAGCCTGACTATATATGTGCATGTCGGAACAGGGGAGATATATTCATATATTAGAACTGATCAAATGAATTCCACATACAATTTAAACATGAGATAGTACTACACCTTTTAACATGTAGAAATGTCTTAGATTTTCAATAAATACAGTTCTATTTTTGTTTATTTTGTTACAATTTTGTATTTGAGTTATATGGTATTCTATATCTGTGAGTTATATTATGTAGTTAATTTAATTGTTTTTATTGCTATATTTATGTATTTTTTTATAAAAATTATATTAAAGATGTATAATTATTAATTAAGCCATTAATTTGAGCCCAATGGCAAATGGGTAGCTAAGTTGAGTCGAAAACCAAAAATGTTTTTTCCACTTTCACTGGGATTCGAACCCGGGCCTTTAGCATGAAAGATCGGCACTCTAATCACTGTGACACCCAGCCGTTTAAAAAATTACTTGAAATTGGTAAATACTTTGAAATTGGTATAACGTTTGACATTTGAAATTTAAAATTTGTTTTGACATAAAATATTTTAATACCAAGCTATGTATGTGTAATAAATATTTATTTGATTTCTATGTATTGTACAGTTAATAATAATCTATATACGGGTGTTTCGCCAATAACTTGCTAGAGACATTTGGGCTGGATAAATGGTATTATTCTCAAAATGTAGATGAATAAAGTGAGAGCAATAGGTACTAACAAATCGTTAAATTTAAATGATATTTTACCTGTACTCCATCAAATTTCGTTCTAAAAGACTTAGAAAGCTGGTTATAAAAATGGTATTTGCCAAACTTTTAAATTTCATACATAATTATTTTATCTTCTATAGTTCCGAATTTATAAATATAAAACTTAAAAAAATTTTAATATGTCATTTCACCCCAAAGGGTTGAGAATCGGCCCATATCCAAAATAACCTTTATGTATGTTTTGAACCCCAAAATTACCCCTACTTTTAAAAGCAAGTTATTGACGAAATATCCTGTAAATTCTATAATAAACTTTATATTATAAAAACTAAAACTAACTTCAAATATCACGCATCTATATGTTCACGTCATCTGTTTAACTACTTGTTAACTTTAAAGTTTTTATGTTTGTTTACTTCAACATACGAGTATAAAATGTGAACATTTTAAGGTTATGTAAACTTTCTTTTGTCAAAAAATACAAAAAAAAAAAATTGCCATAAAAGTATAATAATTTTTCTCTTTCTATTGACATTTTGTAGTACTATTCCTCTCTGTCTAATGTTCAGATTATCGACTAAAATTTTTTCATGAAAATCACAAAGAATAAATCAATATTTAATATTTATTCTTTTATTCTGTTTTATTACGGTACATTGTTAATTTTTAGTATTTACTAAATTATATTAATTTATAATTTTCCAACGCAAATGATTATAAAACACATGTTTTAAAAGTAAATAAAATAATTGTTACGAATTAGTACTTAATTAGCGAATTCTTGAAAAAGAATTCAAATGGTAAAATTTTTCTGATAGAAAAAGAACTCATAAAATTTTAAGAGTTTAAAATTTCTTTCGGAAAATAGTAGAAAAAGTTGTTTCAAAATGTGGAGTGCATTTGGTTTATGTTTATTTTTAATTTGTGCATCTTATGCACAAGAAAATAATGGCACAAAGCCATTTATTTCAAGTCGTATTATTGGTGGAAGTGATGCTGACATTGTTGATTTTCCATATCATGTAGCATTAATAGAAATTGATGAATTTTGTTGTGGTGGATCTTTAATTAAATGGGTAAATTTTATATTTAATTAAATAAATAATTTTATTGACATTCAAATTAAATTTTTTTGTTAAGAATTGGGTTGTAACTGCAGCACATTGTACTTCTGGATTAAAACCAGCTGAATTAAAAATTCGTGCTGGCTCTAAATATTGGAAAAGTGGCGGAGTAATGTCAGATGTTGTTGCAATATTTGAAAATCCATTATATATTGAGCAAACTTTCACTCATGATTCCGCTTTATTGAAAACCGCCCTTAATTTTCAATCATATGCAAATACTTATAGTATTGCGCTCATTGGTTTGGCAACTGCTCTACCCCCAACTGATACAAGTGTATATTTAGCTGGCTGGGGTAAAACTGACAGTGACAGCATTATTACACCTGATCAAGTTCGGTCCGTAACTTTGAAAATGATTGATTGGGATTTATGCAAAACCAGTTATGTTAATATGGATAGTTTTATGTTTTGTGCTGGAGAATGGACCGGTGGTTTAGGTTTTTGTAGAGGTGATTCTGGTGGTGGTTTAAGATATGGAGAGAATTTAATTGGTATTGTATCACATTCAACTCAAATTTGTGGTATGTTCGAATATTAAAAAAAAATATACAAATTTTAAAAACTAATTTATTTTTATTTAATAGGGGATGGTACTTACCCAGGAGTATATAGCAACATTCCAGCTTTACGTGATTGGATTTTGGATACAATACAAAAGAATTAATTTTAATATAAGTTCTTTTAAAATTATGTTTTTTTTTAATTTTTCTTAAATTTAATAAAAGAAAAAAATTATATATAAATATTTTTTATTTCTTAATAATTTCAATCTGGATTGTACTTTTTCACTTAAAGTCTTCCAATTTAATTTAAATACTATTAGTAATTAATTACAAGAGTTTTGTTAAATTGCACATTATCACAAATAAAATAATTTCAAAATAGAAAAACATTTTTCATTAAATGATCCATTTATAATATTTAAAAATGTTGAAAAAAAAAAACTGTTCAACATAATAATATATATAATGTTTTTCAGATATTATTATTTTTGACTTACAGTAATAATAAATGACATTTTGATGACATTTACGGAAGTATTTTCAAAAACTTCACTTTCCTTTTATTTGAAACAATTTTATGGGATATCTATCTTTATTCTATTTCAATTTCTATTTTTTAAAACATTAAACAATACCAGCTTACCAGTTAGCTATTAGTTAAAACATGCGAAGCAATTAACATTTAAAAAAAATAGACAAATAAAGCGATTCTAGGTTTAAGTAAACATTTAGAGTTTTTTTTTTTTTTGAGCTTTGCCGATTATAACTTGAACACGCGTTTTTTAGCATATGGTTATATCACCTTCATTTATTTTTTGTTTTATTTTGAAACAATTGATATTATAATAGACAAAAATATGTTTAAATTTAAAACATATTAATTAATTAAACATAATATTGAGTTATGTGTCTCAAAATATTAAACAAATAAATCACGCGGTTTATATATGAACATAACCATGTTTGTTAAGTTTTTTTAGATACCTATAGCAAAACGAGTTTGGCTCTTAGTATTCGAAGTAGAACCTACTTTTTTTTAAAGTATTGTTAGTATAAATATATATTTCAGGGCTGCAGTTACGTACCAGAGTACCAAGTAACTGCAGCCCTGAAAGTGCGAAAAAGTCCTATATTAAAATTTTTATTGTTCTATAAAGTATATTTTCAATCCGATGACTCAAACAATAGCTGATTTTAAAGTTTATAAATATGTTACACAAATGATAGAGTGGGGTGGTAAACGGTATTCAAATTTACTGTTATATGAAACTTCATTTTTGCAATATTCTTGAATCAAAACAATTTTTTTTTTAAAGTTATCTGTTCCACTGTTAGGGCAATAAGCTTGTCTATACCAAGTACATGTTGGAACAGGGTGTCATATTAAATTCGTGTTACTAGAATTGATCTTAATGTTATTCGTCTTATTAAAATTAATCTTAATGAATTCCTCATTTGCAATTGAAACAAGAGATAGTAATAGCCCTATAACATTGAATTTTATGATATTCTATATCTGTGAGTTATATCATTCAATTAAATTATTTGTACGAGTATTAATGAATTTTTTATTAAAGATATTTAATTATTAATTATTGATTAAGTCATTAATTTGAGCCCAATGATGAGTGGTAGTTGAGTGGAGTCGAAAACCAGATAAAAGTTTTTCCACTTCCACTGGGATCTGAACCCGGGCCTTTGGCATGGAAGGTTGGCACTCTAACCACTGTCCTACACAACTTTCCGTACAACTAATTATGTAACATTGTTTAATTTTGAAAATATATTTTTTAAAAATCCTTGATATTTTTCATTACTTGTTCCTCTATTAATAGACTCTAATTAGTGTTATTAAATGAAAGTATTTGTTATTTAAATTAATTATCTTTTTTTAACAAAATTCTGTATTTGTTTTTCAAGATTGAATTTCAAGATATATTGAATAAAATTGAAGAAAGTTTAATTTTATTAAAAGATTTTATCAAATAATTTATTATTTTTAAAAACTTGTTGAATTATTTAAAAATTTCAGAGATATTTAAAAAAATATTTGTGTATAAGTTATTTTTGGTAGTCACTGTTTAAGTTAATAAGTTATTCAGAATTTTAAAATAAATCTCACTTTGCAAACAGTACATTGAACTTTTATATAATTGCTTATGTTTTTTCAATTTGCTTTTTTAGTGTTTTGTTACCAGATGTTAGTTTAAGATAAGCTCTTCTTACTATAATATCTGAAAAATCTTTATTTTTGATTTCACGTGTAATTTTCTTTAAAAAATTCTGAAAAACCAAAAAGAAATTTGTAAAAACAATAGGTTTTTTTTTTAAATATATTATTAATATTAATTTGCATTTATATTTACATTAAAATAACAGGTAAATCAAAAATTAACATGCTTCAAGTATAAAATATTAAAAGTTCACGAACCTTATTTATGTAGCAATACTTCTCATTATTTGACAATTTTTGGTTAAAAATGCATACTTATACAATTTATATATATACGTTAATAATATACATACATACGGATAACATAAAAGTTAACCTATTATCACTATAGTTACTATAAAATTTTATTGTTATTACAGCCTACAAATTTTCATCAATATCAACTACAATTACATTTAAAAAAAAAAACAAATGACAACATTATCATTACTGTTATTATTATGATAATAATAAGTGGCACGCTTTTTAACCATAATAACATAATAATTAAAAGCATATTCATACAAAGTAAACAAATGTACAGTATCGGACAAAATAAAATGAATAGATTAGAGTGATATTTCAAATTGAAGAAATGCTAAATCATTGTTCGTAAATAATATTAAAATACTACCCTAAAGTGAGAATGCATATATGTACATTTCATTTGACTGGATCCTAGAACCTCTGGTGGGACATAGGGCGTCAACAAATTCTCTCCACCTTTCACGATCCTTAGCAATTCCTTTTAGCTGTAACCACGTTTTGCGTTGCATTTTTGCCTCTTTCAAAACAGTACTTCTTCATGTTTTCCTTGGTCTACCCACTCGTCGTCTGCCTTGTGGATTCCACTCAAAACATTGCCTTGCAATGTTTTCTTCTGGCTTCCTCAAGGTATGTTCGGTCCATCGCCATTTTCTCTCTCGGATCTCGATTTCAATCATCTTTTGGTTCGTTTTTTGACACAGGTGTGTGTTGGTAATGTTTTGCGGCCAACGAACTCTTAAGATGCGGCGTAAACGGTTTATATACGTCTGCAACTTTTTGGTGATATTGGCGGTTACCTTCCATATTTTAAATATTTTTAGCTTTGTACGCAGCTAAGTTTACTTAATATGCGTCATTTTTACCTTGTTTTGTTGTTCGGGGTTTTTTTTTTTAAATTTGATATATCATGCGCCCTCAAGATTTAAATTTAATTTATTTTGAACTAAATACACCGAAATTATTAAATAAATTTTAAAGTTGTTCTATTTCAAATTTTAAGCCAGATGATAATGCTTTGTCATAAAATAATAAAGTTTTTGAAAATCATATAAATGATTTATGTGATATTGTACAAATAAAAATTTTAAACATTTGTTTTATTAAATTTAAAAAACTTTGTGTGCCGTTTTATTTTATTTTAATATTTCAGTTCATTTTTTGACCAACACTGTAGTTTATTTTTACAAACAGCCTTGTAAATCCGGTCGGTATAAAAAGTCACGCTTTCTGTAACCTTTTTGTAACTAAACGATCAGACAGAATAATAAAATATAAACAAAATAAAACAAAAAATCAGGTAAAACATAAGCTAGGTACAAGAAAAGTGTCATCAATAACATGAAAATTAACACAACTATAACAACAACAATTTTGTAAACAACCAGTTTATGCACAGCTAAATAAGCACACTGAAAACTAACGTTTACAACTGTCAACTACAGAAAATAATAATGAATTTTAATATAAAAAAATTATACATATATATATAGGTTCATCATTTTATGCTACTAAAAGTTGCATAGCTTTTTATCTTTTTTGTTGCTCAGAAAATCGATTGTGTTTTGAAATTTTTTTAACCATCAAATATTAAAAATAGTGGGAGTAAAACAATTCCCTTCCGTTTTCTTTTTGTAGTTGTTAATTTGTTGAACTTTAAAATTTTTTGAATTTTCGTTGAATTTTCTAAAATTAAGACTGAATTTGATGGTGATGATATCGATGACAATGACTGAATATATATTCGGAATGGTTGAATGGATGGTTGATTTAATAATTGTTGATGTTTGTTATTTTTTTTTTCTGAGTTTTTCTTTCATATTGGAAAACTATAACGGAAATTTTAATGATAATAATAATAATATAGGTAGATATGAAATACATGACTTTGAAATTTAATAAAACGGAAGTTTTTCTAGAATTTCGAATTGTTTCTTAATATAAAGCGTGTGCTAATAAAGAGTTAACGATATTTAATTGCAAAATGTATACGAGGTTAGATTTATCAGATTATATTACCAATGAAGGGTAATTTTTTTAGAGTATTCTTTTGAGACTATTAAAGTTTTTGGATTTTTTTTAAATGTGGCTATTTTATAGAAGACTTAGATGTTTTAATAAATTTGTATTTCAGAATTGTCTATTTGATTTGTAAGGTATTTCTAAATTAGTAATGTGGTTACTCAAATTGTTATTGTAGGTGGACTAAGAAATTTGATCAAATTTAAATCTTTAATTGAGTTTTGAAAACATTTTGTGAATTAAAGATAATTGGATTTAATTCATTACCTACTTAGTTATAGCATAAACAAAATTAATAGAAAATTCTAAAGATATTTCAAGTGTAAACAAGCGTTTTTCATTAAAGTCTTATAACTTGAAAAAAATATATTCATGTAGGATTCTATCTCCTGTATAGAAATTTTATTGAAAAAATGTTGACTTAATATGGCAACGCTATTTCTACGGTTTAAATGAAGTGTCAGTTAAAAAAAATTATAATTGTCATTTATAATATATGTATATTGATGTCAAATGAAATTCAAATCAAATTTGGTCCTCTTTTTAAAAATGCCTCCTCCGTATCTTGGGAATCAAATGTCGAACTGAAATGATTTGAAATACCTGTTCCAAATTTTTTAATTTCAGCAGGGGTGTTAAGATCCCACAGTAATTTGTATTTTTAAATATATTGATCCGACAACTAAACCCCAAAAAAAATAGGGCTTAATAAATAAAGGACAAATTTAATTTGAAAAAAGACCATGGTATTGTAAAAGGATATATTTTTTAAGGATATGTATATTATTAAAGGATTGAAGTTGTATTGTATTGCGAAATTGTTTTTTAGACTTCAAAATAAAGTCAATTTAATTCAAAGAACAGGTTATAGATCCAGCAGGCTTTTATTCAGCTTCCACTTATTCAGAAAGCTAAAATCATACATTTATAAGTTGGTAAAAAAATATTTCAATACGAATCTAAAGCTAATTTTTTTAAATTGTAGAAAATTATTGGAAATATTTAACGCGATGGAAGATGAGGTATATGTAATATGTAGTCTTTCCTGCCGCACAAATTTAATTCTTCTATGAAACATGAGATTTTTATTTTTTAATGTAAAATTAAGTAGGTAATAACTGTGGTCTCTAATTATAATTTACTCCAACAATTTAAAAACCACAAAATAATTAAAAAAAAAAAACAAACTTAAAAATAGGAATGTAAGTAGTACCCAAAAAACCATTTTTCTTAATTTATATTGCATGAAAATATGCAAATCGCGCGGTTCTTTAAACTGTTATTTTTTTCTGTTTTTTTTTTAACTGTTTTTAATGATTATCGCTTGGTATGCAGTAGCGGTATCTACTTATACCTTTGTGTTCTTTCTTTATTTTTTTTTTTTTTAACATTATAACAGTTTTGGATCAAGATTACATTAAAATGGTAATGTAAAACTTTAAAATGAACTTATTTGCTTAACAAGTTTTCTTTAAAATCTTTTTCTTTTTTTTAAACTTTTTCTGCAAGATTTACTCTAAAAAAATAAGGTGGGAAATTGATTGATTTATTATATGTTTTATAGTAATTGTATGAAAATTTAACACCTGGTTTGGTGTAAAAAAATACAAAAAAAAAAAAAAAACTAAAGAAGAAAAAAGACTAAAGTAAAAAAAAAAAAAATAATATTTTATTATGGAAAAATAAAATTAGTTAAGAAGAAGTTATTGAACTATAACAATATTTGAAATGACCTTGTACTACATTTTATGATATACATATATGGGGTTGGACATTAATATAAGTGGGTTATTTGAATGTATATATACATGTATATATTATTAAGTATTAAAATATTTTTGCAACTTATGAATAAAATAATTATTTAAAAATTTACTTAGTTTAATTGTTTGATGTTAATTAAATGCTAAGTTAAAAACTTTTAAAAATTTAGTGACTAGTTTTAAAAGGTAAAAATTTGTAAAATGTATTACTATTATTAATATTTAAAATAAGTTGTTTTCACATTACTGTCTAAAGCTGTTCCAAATTCATAATTATCGAATATTGGCTGGGTGGCATAGTGGTTAGAGTGCCGACCTTCCATGCGAAAGGCCCGGGTTCGAATCCTAGTGAAAGTGGAAAAAACTTTTCTAGTTTTCCACTCGACTCAGCTACCATTCGCCATTGGGTTCGAATTAATGACTTAATAAATATATAATTGATAATTATATAACTTTAATAAAAATTCATTAATATAACAATATAAACGAATGCAAAATATAAACAAATAATTTGATTCAATAATATAACTTGCAGATTTAGAACACCATATAACTCAAATACTAAATATTACAATAAAACCAAAAATATCTATGAAAAATCTAAAACGTTTCTACATATTATAAGGCCTAGTACTATCTCATGTTTAAATTGTATGTGGAATTCATTAAGATCAATTCTTATAACACGAACAAAATGTGACCCCCTGTTCCAACCCAACATTTACGAATTGTATAGACAAGCTTATAAGCCTAACAGTTGAACAGTTAGCGCTTAAAAAAAAAATAAAATAAACAATCTATATCATATGACTTCTCATTTTTATTTTGGTTACAAACTTAAGAAATGTGCAGTTTTAATTTGTGAATATCGAAGAGATATTCAGGTTCAAGTCTTAATTGAAAGGAGATTTAAGGACTCCCTAAAAATCAGGAACTATTGTGAAAAACTTATTTTGAACGAGATATAGGAGGAGTAAGAAATGTAAAACACAGCTCGGTTTTAAGAAGATTATTTTCCAAATATTAGCAGCCAACGTTAAATATATTTTGGAAACTTTTACTAAAGTTATGAAACTACTTTAGTTCGCTTCTGAGTTCGCTAATTAAGTTTTTATAATTAAATACCTTACAAAATTTTATTTCTCCAATATTTAATTGGCGCAAAAGTAAAAGTTGATATATTTATCTGTATCCAGATTTATTATTATCGATTAAATGAAAGAAATATACGTGCCATCAAAATATCATCTAAGATAAAAAAAAAATTCCGATATAAAATGCGTGTTTTCATCAATGCGACAAATCGGGAAAAAATCTTAATTCCGAACTCGTTTTATTTCGATTCAACTCAAATATACTGCTGATTGTTTATAACGATTTTAAGTATTCTCTACAGTAATCGTCTATATCGTAAAGTAATCGTGGCAGATTTTTATAAATGTAGGATTTTAAAAAGTAAAAATTGAAAAAAGTATTTTTATTTATTGTAGATATAAATTTTTACAAAAATGTATCTAATAAATAATTTAATTTTACATTCCATGCGTTTATGATTATGCAATTCAAATTTTAACAAAATATTTTTTAAAAAAATGTGTAATAAGATATTTAGTTAAAAGAAGAAGATTTGGATTGTAAAATTATTTATAATTATTGATTAAAAAAAAATTCATTCAATTCCGGTATAATATTTTCGTAATTATTTTTTTTTTTCAGTTTTTTCAATCAATCAATTAAAATTTGTCAGCAGTCAATTAATTTTGAAATTATTGCAAAATTAAATTATATTTCAAATTTTTTTAAAAAGTTATTTCTTTCTAAAAAAAAATGTCACTTTATACGAGAAATTTAACAAAATATATTTTCGTGATGAATAAATAAAGAACGCTTTCAATAAAATTACGCTATTGAATTATAAATGTTATTAAAAATGTTGTGATAGTATACTATGAATGTAAAAATCTTGATTGTAACTAATATTACTTTTAGATTAACCAAAAATGAGTTAATAAAAATATATGGAATAAAATTAGAATGAAACAGTAAGTGGAATACTAAATCAAAATTTGACATAAATTGTATTACACAACTCAACTGTCAGATAAAAAATAATTTTGCAATAATGTTTTTAATAAAAAATCGAAAGTATTTGGATTGTTAACTATCATTTAAAGTCAAATAACGGAATATGTTTAACTTATACTTTATGCGTTTCTTCAATTTAAAGATGCAATTTGAATAATTTGATGAACTCTAACAAAATCATAACACGTTCCCTTCCCTAAGCTATAACCAGAAAACTTGGAAAAAAAAAGAAACTAATAAAATGTTAATCCAGAATGTTATTTAGGTACACTTTTATACATAAGAATAGAAGGTATATACATAATAAAAATGCTTTGGTATAAAAGAAAGAAAATATAAATCAATACGTATAAGAAATCTGTTAGAAAGTACATACATAAAATTATAATAAAAATTATTTAAAAAGAAATTAAAACTATACCGTTCAGCCGATGGGCTTTTTTACTAGTTTTATCATAAATTTTATAAAAGACTTTAAAATAGGTAAAAAAAGCGGGTAAATTTTGATAATTTCAGGGTTTCTTCAGTCAATTTGTAGTTTCAATTTTTGCTGTCTAATCTAAATTAGACAATTTCTCATTTTGTAGAATTTTTATAAATATAGGTTTTCTTCAGACTTCGTACGACCAACTAAGGCTAAAATACTTTTAAATTGAACTTTTCCTTTTAATCGGTAATTTAAACCCTTAATCGGTTGGTTGCAGTAGCATCCATTCAAGCAAGAAGCACAGGTTTAAATCGCTGCTAAAGTGACTGGTTTACAATTTGATTCAACCCCCATCAGACATTAGACATGACCAATAGCAAAGCCAGTAATTAATAATTCTGTATTTAATATAAAAAAATACATTAACATAATACAAATACATACATATATATAAATAAATAATTTAAATTGAATAATATAGCTCACAGATGCAGAAATACATTATAAGTAAAATACTATAAGTATTAAAACAATATATAACAAAATATAATTGCATCTAATTTTATCTAAAACCTTTCATCAATTTACAAGATCTACTTCCTTCAAGAGTCCCCAGAAGTCTCATATAAATTTTGGACACTTTTTCATTTCAAAGTGTTTCCTACATATATACTCTAGAAAGTTAAAAATATAACAAATACTATATTATTAATTAAAAAAAAACAAGTCAACCTGACCCATTAAACAATTACCCTTCGATTTTCCTTCCATATTACCTGTTAGGAATTAAAAATTTTTAAAAATTTATAATAAAATTAAAACATGATTTCAGTCAAAAAACATATAAATTAACTTTAAAATAAAGTTTTCTAAAAAATAACAAATGAAATTTTTAATATCCGGTCCCGTAAAAAAACACCAAAAAAATTTAAATATATTTTTGGTAATTTATTGAACCTGAACCTATAGTAAATTCATAATGTATATATATATATATATATTTAAGTTTTATTTAATTTTAATTTTATTTATGTATGTGATTATCATATATATTACATCAAACAATTTGTATGCTTTTTTCTTTTTAAAAAAAAATTTAACTCAATTTTTTTAACTATTTCTTTCCCTTTCACTATTGTTTTTCCTTTTCTTCTTTTTCTTTCTTTCATTTATTTAATCAATGGTACCTGTTTTGTTTATTATATATAGTAAAATGTTACATTAAGTGCAAGTTTTAAACATCAATTTAACACCTAATATAAAACATTTAACTGTGCTACCAGTATTTAACACTTAATAAATATGCTATTAAGCTAAACAAACTTTTTCTTATAAGTACACAGTTAAAAAATTTTTCACATTAAAAAAAAAAAAAAAACAAAAAAAAAAATTAAAAAAAAACTTTAGAGAAGACACAAAAAGAAAGCCATATGCCACTGCCACTGCTACTATCTTGTTCATAAAATAGTAAAGGTTTTAACCTCTTCATTATTCGTGCCTTTTGATACCATCCAAATGATTGTATATATAATAACATGGTATATTGTTTTTTAGGTATATATATATATATAGTACATATACGTAATTATATGCATACAAAAGTTTAATACAAAAATATAATAATAGAAATGGTATAGGCAATGACATCGCAAGGCTAAGGGTGAATCAAAATTAAAGAATTGGCGCGAGGCTACTGAACCATTAAATCATTTTTTTTTTCCTCCATATATATACAACGTATATATATACATTTTAAAAATGTACCTATAGTACCTACCTAACCTACCGTATTTTTGTATAATGCAAGTAAGATACATGTGTATAGATACATTGTTTAAATTATATAGAAATATCTTTTTGGAAGATTCAGATTCACGGTAATGTGATTTAATGTTTAGATATTTTCAAAATTAAAATTAAGTGATAAAAATTCAGAAAATTTTTTAAAAGAAAGAAAACAAAATTAAAATATAAAATTAAAAGAAAATTTATTTCCTTATAAATTTTAAGTACTAAAGTAAAAAAAAAAACAAGAAAAAACATAATTTTAACATAATAATACTTAATTTTAATAATTGTGATTAAAATGTTTTTGATATGATTTATGTTAAATAAAAATTATTTTTTTTTTAATAATTTTGGAAAATAGTTTCAGTTTTTTTTAAATTAATTAAAAAAGTTTAATATAAGAAAAAAAAAATTAAAATATTAAAGTGAATGGTTGTTTAATGATTATTATAACTTTATTTATTTTTAAATTAATCAAATCGTTTTATTAACTATTATATTAGTTATTCAACAAGTTTAATCTAGAGATATTTTATGATATAAGTAATTTTCGTAAGTACAAAATTTCAAAAGTTTGAATTAAATATCAAGTATTACACTTGATTGATACATTATCCCTAATATAACTGATAACTGCAATTTAAATAAATTTTCTTAATAAGTCAAACTGTACCAAAAATTATGAGAAATTTTAAAGATCTATTGTTTTGGATATTCGCATTTAATAACATACTATTAGCCATTACAATACTAGTTATTAAATTCGGCAATCCTTTCCCAAATCAAGTGATCGAACTGTCAAGTTGACGGATTAGTTGTCAAATTTTAAATTGAACAAACTACTTTACTCCACGTTTTGTCAATATAATTCAGAAAACATTAATTGTAATCCAAATTTTTAAATTTTTATTCAGAAAATATCAATTGTAATTCAGATTAGTCAGTCAATTTTAATTTAGAAAGTGTCAATTGTATGTTAAGCCAATTTTATTTATTTATTTATAAACAGTGCCTTAGCTCATACACTGTGAAAAATGAGTGAAGCATGTCTTTCCTTTTCAGACTTGGCACTATTATAAATGTATTAATTTTAAAAAATATTATGTCTTTAGTTTAAATCATATATTTTATATTTTACTTAATATATTTGGTCACCATGGAGATATTGTAAAGGGAAATTATTTTTCAATATTTTTTTTTCAATTAAATGTTTCATTACCTGTAGAATCGAAGCCGCATCCATTCGGTTAATTTATAATCGGTTTTCAATTTTTATTCAGAGTTTGTCATTAAGAAAAATGATAAAATATTCGATAAATCAAACAATATGACCGGTTTCATACGATCATTAAAAAAAATTTGTGCAAAACTCAAAATGTGTTTGTGATCCAATGTATTATTTGTGAAATATTCCTTTTCTAGATAATTCAGTTTTTCACCTTTCAATTCTACTTACGATAATATTAAATAGTATATTTTGTTTTTTGATAGAGTCAACATCTGTTGTCTTCAACTAATCCAATTCCAATTACGTTCCACAGTGTTGTAGCCCTTTTGTTAAAGTTCAATAATTTACAAATTTCAATTTTATGTTTTTAAAACATTTTTTAATGTACTGAGTAAAATTTACAGTAATCTTACTTAACTACTAAAAAAAAATAATATCCGAATTCCAAAATTAAGTCGATTATTTCAAAATTTTATTAAGTAATCAAAACATACATTATATAATTTCTTTTCCTTAACAATAATTATCATAAGTACTAATTTTTTAACATAATCATTTTATTACTATAAAGTGCAATTTGTTATTAAAGTTAACTAAAGTTAATGATGTAATTAAAATTAGTTCATTAATTAATTGACTTTCCATGTCATTTTAAATGTAAATTTTGCTTGTTCCTTTTTGTCATCGTTTGTAGCATAAAAATCAAAACAGTTGAGGTAATAATATTTATTTTTTTTTTTAAATTTTTTAATATAAAAAAATTAATAATGCAAGAAAAATAAAAATTGTTAAAAAATCATTAAAACAAATATTTTGTATTTTTATTTTATTATTCCTTCATTTTGTCATGGACCAGTTAAATTTGAATATGAAACTTTAACCTTCTATTTAATACTGTTATATAAGTAAGTTTCAATTTAATTAAAGCTATAAATATATATGTATACATGTATTTATGTATTGCATTTTCCAGTCAAATTTATATAAATATTTATATATATACAGTCGAATACGGATAGTTGTTCACGATCGAATTTTAATTTTTACTTATACATTGTGCACATGTGTACAAATTTGTAGTTACATTTTAATTCACACATTCGCATTTAAAACTAGATTAACAAATTGCATTTACAACTTAAGAAATTTAAAGTGGTTAGAGTGTCTGGAATCCCAGCGAAAGTGAAAAAAACTTTTCTGGTTTTTAACTCGACTTAGCTACCATTCGCCATTAGGTTAAAATTAATGGCTTAATCAATAATTAATAATTATATATCTTTAATAAAAAATACATTAATATACCAATGTAAACAAATGCAAAAATATAAACAAACAATTTAATTGAATAATATACCCTGTACCATTTTA
Source organism: Dolichopus griseipennis (assembly GCA_963082915.1). Lineage (NCBI taxonomy): Eukaryota > Metazoa > Arthropoda > Insecta > Diptera > Dolichopodidae > Dolichopus > Dolichopus griseipennis. The sequence goes on along the minus strand of OY720441.1, from coordinate 71,386,448 downwards.
ATTCAACAGCATACAAGATATTAAACAGATTAAAATTCAATAGAATACAAAATCAATTGTTTCTATTTCTGACACTTTAAGTGACATTTTGAGAATTTGCATTGTATTTGAACTATTGTGAATAATGCATGACATTTTATACAAGTTGAATTCACAATAAAATTAATTTTGGGGATTAGAGTTGTTGTGCACTTATACTAAATGCATTTATGATATTTTTACTTATCCGTCCGTCAATAGTCATCGATCCGAAAAATATTTTAATGCAACCTAATTTTGTACATATCCGTGTTGCATTAATGCACGTGTTTAACTGTATATAAAGTGAAAATAATATTAATAAATTATAAACTTTTATTACATAAAAGAAAAATAGTTTTATTATTAATATTTTATTATATAATAAGTTTATATTTTATGTACTTGTATTTATATGTATATATATATATTAAGTATATTTATATTTTGATTTTGATTATGAATATTACATTATTTGATTATTAAAATAATGCTATGAATCTATTGTCAGTTTATTACAGTCACTATTACTTTTGTTAGTTAATATACGAATATAGAAAAGGTTAATCACCATTAACCATCAAATAAAAAATAATAAAAAAAAAAAATGGTGAATGCATAACTAATGCTTAATAATGATTTGGTTAAATGATGGTTAAAAAAAAACCACTTAATTAACCTTTATTATTTCTATTTATTTTTGTTTATTTTTGTTTATTTTTTTTTTGGTATTATAATTATTACTTTTTTTTTTTTATTTTTTTTTAATTTAATAATTTTTGCATTAATTTAATAATTATCCATGCATACGGAAATATAATATGGTGAAACGCAATCAATTAGGAGTATTTTTTTTTTGTTATTGTAATTCTTAGTTTGCAAAATGATTTGTTTAAATTTTTTTTTGAAAAGTGTTTGTAATATTGAATGAGGAAGGAAATGAACTGGGATCAATTATGAAGATGAACTTTCATTTTTATATAATTTTTTTTATTTATTTTTGTTTAGAAATCAAAAGTCAAAAGAATTAAGGTTTTAGCTCGTCTGGCGCTTAAGAAATAAATAAAGGTTATATCAATACTACCTTTATTGAAAATTGAAAAAAAACTTTGCATATAAAAACTTTTCGGAATTGGTTGAAATATTTATTATAGGTTAATTAATGAAAAGATTAAGTTTAAAGTGGTCTGTTTATTTTGTTCACTCATACTTGTACACTCAGTATCATACAAGTCAACAAAATATTCTATTATTTATTAAACATAAAAGAAGTTTTAGTTTGTTCGTTATCCCACTTTGAAACTTTACAATATTTCGAAAGCTCGAAAATAAAAACCTTTGACAAACTTAGAATATTTGAAAAACCTTTGAATTTTTCAAATATTCTAAGGGAACTGGCGATATGAAATTGGCTCTAAAATTATTCAAAAAAAATAAGCCAAAAAACTCCTGGAGATTATAACTCGAATAAAAGAGCTAAAAATTACCCGGAAACTTATGACTTCATATAAACTGAAATATTTAAAACTTGTCAAATCAATTAAGTAATATATGAAATGCTTATGACAGCGTTTTTTGACATTGTTTTGTTTACAAATTTCATGAATTAAAAAATATTCAATAGTTTAAAGTTTATTGTATAGCTATTTATGTTCAATGAATAATGGTTTGATATTATTTAACACAATATAGAAACAAAGTAATTTTACTAATTTTTCATTCTGATAATATATTTTATTATTTTTCAATAAAAAATATATTTCAAAGTTCAATTATTTGACATTTGAATACGAAGAGAAAGCAAAAACAACTTTTTTAATGACTGCGTAATTATTGCGACATGGCTGCGTCAATTGTACACACTCTAATATAATTCATTTAATTTAACTTAGTTTGACAGAAAGCTACGTGTAGAGAGAGAAACAGGAGCGTTCATTGTAGATATAAGCTATAATAGGTTTCTTAATAAAGAACCTCGAAAAGCCAATTACATATATAAATATACTTATTGTTTTACAATCTGTTATATTTTGATGTTATCATATACTTATACTTATATTATAATCTGTTAAATAAAGGTCGATCTGTTGAAAATAGGCTTTAATTAGTTCAACAAATTTAAATTAAATCTAAAAATATTTATTTTATTTTAATAATTTAACAAACCAATTTTATTTTATTAGTTAATTTACATCATAATAACTAATAATATATATATCTATACATTCAAATTAAATTTCATAATAATTTTCTAATCTATTTTTAAATCAACCACCGTAGTTAATTTGAAATAAATTGTATTAATTTTTTTTTTTCCAAATGTTATTCTTCCTGTCATAATAATTGTTTAATTTAATATTATGACAACTACAATACAATCAAATAAATTTAAAATTATATAATATAATTAAAATATCCTTTTTTCAATAAAACTTCTATGTATATTTTTTTTTAATATGCATGTGTATATAAAAAAAGGAAAAATATATACAGGGGAAAAAAACTTTGAAAAAAAAAAAAATGGAAAAATTTATGTCAAACTGAATTTACCGGATTCTTTACAAATCTCATTTAATACGATTAATTTTATGTTAAAAGCACGTTCTGACGGTATTTTGAGTTAAGTTCTCAGACAACAGTTTTTTCAATCAGTTTTTTTTTTTTTCATATAAAATTCATCCAACTAAAATTGGACGAGCGAATGATACTAACAAAATATAAACCATTATTTAATAATAATTCAAAATTGTTTTTCCGTTTAGAAGCGTATTATTTTAAAAATTCATTTAGAAGCAATGGTTTAAAAAGTAGTTCTTTAAATTAAATTTTGAGGATATTTTTAAGTTTTGAAATAATATAATAATTTTTCCGAAATAAATTTTAGTAAAGAATTGAACAAATACACTAAGACAAACTTATAAATCCAGTGTTTGAACCCGAGACTTTTCGATTGAAAATCCACCACTTTACCACTGAGCTATCGGTAAGATGGGAAGTGAATTTTAAGATTATATATATAGTGGATCTGTCAACACTTAAAGTTCAAAACCACTAGTAAGTCAAACTTTACGATATTACGTTAACAAATAGATGATTTACTCCATTATACAACAATGGTAATTTATATAATATTTAAATAATTAATTAATAAAAAACAAGGAAGAGTGTAGTAGAGTAGACTGTGTCAACTCTGGGATACCCGCATGACCGTAACATATACATTATATCATCCGGTTATTTACTTTTGGCAAAATTTCAAACATTCAGCTTTATTAAGTGTAGAAAAATGCTCATATAAAAGAAGGAGTTGTATGGCAGCTACTCGAACCCTTCGCAGCAGACCAACCAATTTTTGCAGTAACCTTGGCCATTATACTAAACTATTTTTGGCAAAATTTCAGACACCCAGCTTCATCAGGTGTAGTATAAAGTTCATATAAAAGAAGGAGTTGTATGGCAGGTACTCGAATCCTCTGCAGTAGACTAACCAAATTTTGCAGTAACTTTGGCCATCATACTAAACTATTTTTGGCAAAATTTCAGACACGCAGCTTCCATAGGTATAGAGTAATGCTCATATAAAATTAGAAGTTGTATGGCAGGTACTCGAACCGGTGGACCAAAATGGCTGGATTTAAATAGCGATTCCGGTTATTGCATAAAAACGAATTTGTGAAAATTTCATACTCCTAGCTCCTTTAATTTTTGAGTTATCGTGATGACGGACGGACGGACATACATAGCTAAATCGATTTATTTTTCGATTCTAATCCGATCCATATACTTGAGTTTATATCTACCCCCCCTCCTACTCTGCGTCACAAACGTAAGGGCAAATTTATTATACCCTTTGACTGTATAGTCATACGGGTATAAGAATAGTCTAAGAGTAGAGTCTTCGTCTATCAGTAGAGTTATTTAATAACTTACATATACATTCTATTGCACATTCTAGATCATTTTACACAACATTGGAACATAAGTACTTCTTTAGCAAGAAGCTTAAGAGCTCTGTGTTCAAATGTTAGTCAAACAAGCATATCTGTGCCATGGGTGCATTTTAGAACACTAAAATAGATATTGGATATATTTATTATATTTATAAATTATTAGAATTGATCTTAATGAGTTGCACATGCAATTAAATATTTCGTATATATTACACGGAATATCTATAATACCCTATGTACCGATGGAATCAAACCACATGAAATAAAAAATAAATAAAGTGTTGCATATTAATAATTTGTTGTCGACATATTGTCATAACAATTTGAATATTATTATCACGATTGCAATATACCGTCGTCTCTTTAACACTAATGTCAAATAAATGTTATATGTATATGTATAAACATTGAACAGAAATATATGTATAACAACAGTTTTATTGTATTACATACTGATTCAAAAAAACATGTTGCATTATTTTTAGAATTCACATTAAAAAAAAAAAAATCCGAAAGAATTCAAAAAACACGAGGACCAGAAATGATAGATGCAAAAAAAAGATGCAAATATACAAAAATAGTAACAATTTTTTGGTATCTTTTTTTTCCAGAATGTTTTGAATGTGTTCTATTGATTTTGAACTTTATATTAGTTATAAAATAAGTTATGAGGTGTGGTTCACGTGCTATTTAACTTAAAAAAATATGAAAATATCTTGCTTTTATATTGTGCATTTCAATATTAAATCAAAACCAAAATAAAAATTGGTTAAACTGAATGAAATATTTAAATACAGATATTTTCTAAATATATCATATTTTTTCTATAACTTGAAAACATGCATCCATTGTTTTATTCTTACATAACAGCATTAATCTATTCGGTAGTTATATTTGGTTTAGTTGGTAAAGAACTCAAAAATCTAGTTTAGTTTCTCGTAAAAAAGTTAATGATACTTCTTATACCGATCCTAATTTAAGTGGCCATATTTGTAAGTAATCAATTTAAAGTACTTAATCTAAGAACAAACATTATATTTTGCCGTACAAATGAAGTTTTGTAATTTTATTACATGTATAATAAATACTGAGAAAAGTGGTACTTAAGTACTCATGGTACCTAGTACTCATTACTTTAAAAAACCACGCTTGTACTTATATTTTTATTTGAAAAGTTAAATTTTGAGTTCAAGCTATTGTGTGGAATTTAAGTAGGTATTTGAAAATACTGAAGTATCATATTTACAAAAGTAATTGAAATCAAAATTTATAGTTACTTTTTGGGGAATTGCAAGTATTTTTATTTGATTTCTTTACTTTAATTAAATTTTGTAATTATCGATATCTTCCTAATAATTGTACTTGAAGAAGTAATAAGTATCAGGTACTGGTATTTGTACTTGTACTCGGGTCTGGTGTATCTGTACGGGTCTGTCTGTATATGTATATCTACGACATATTTTGTTTTTGATCTGCAATTGCTTCAATTTGAAATTTTATTCGTTAGTCACAAAATCTAGGAGTCTCGCATATGTATGAGTACTGGAACTCCGAATAATGATTTGAATTCTGATTCTGAAATCAAAATTCAAATCTTTAATATGGTTTTTAATTAAGTTTTGAATTTTAATTTTTGACTTTTTGAAATATGGGTTTTTGTTATTTGGGATTTTCGATGTCGAACTTCGAGGGGATTCCCAATTTATACTGGAAAACGAATATTTATATTGTGATGTGTGTATGCTGCACTTATATTAAAAAATTATTTATTCGGTTAACAATGTGTTATGCATTTTTTTAAATAGTTTAGAATTTTTGCATTTTAAAAAAAAAATAGAATTGTCCCATAACAGCGTAGTTAGTTAAAGTAAAAATATTTTTAGAATAGAATGGAACATTTGTCAAAAAAATACAAATAACCATTTTCTTTATTATTCTTTTAATAGTTTTAATAGTTTTTAAAAGGTTTGATTTTTTATATCTTATTATTTCTGTGGATTAAAATGATATTATGTCACAATTTAAACATTTATTTTAATTTTTATGATGTATAAAATATCAAAAAAAAAATAAAAATAAATAAAATTCCAAACAAAATTTTGATAAAAAAAAACTAATTCTCTGAATAAATAGAATATGAAATATAATTAGACTCAGAAAGAATTATATTTAAATATAGAACACATATTATAATTTATAATATACTTGAAATAAGTGTACGTAAAAGATTTTTTTATAATAAACTAAATTAAATATAAATATTTAAAAATATGTGTAGAAAAAATAAACATATAGGCAAATATTAGTATAGTTAGCTTTATTTAATAATGACAAATTTGTTAAAATTTTCGCGATCAATATTTGTATATCAAATATTTATTTTAGTAAATACTTTAAGAAACCTTTTATAAAATTTAGATAGTCTACCTATAAACGTAATATAAAGTTATTTAATATAGGTGAGCACGTCATTTCTAATATCACATCAACATCGCCTGATTCTAAAAAGTTTTAAAGTGTTTCAGATTTCTATCAAAGTTAAGGAAGGATTATCTTGATACGTAATCAACTAAAATAAGTTTAAAGAATCCATGACCAGGCCCTCGGTCATAGGAGGCCGGAGGCGATATAGTGGGACGACAGAATTTGTCTGAATTTTAATTAACTCTCGAAGCGACGCAAAACTGTGATTAATTAAAATTATGATCTAATTAAAATGTTCAAAATAATTACAATATTCTCTATTTGCATACTTTGTAAATTAAATATTTGGAGACGCCTATTAAAATTCATGGAAATATTTTTCTGAGTTAATATGTGAAGGACGTAGTAATTTAGCTTCACAAATAAACAAAAAAGGAACGCTATACGCTTTCATTTGATCATTAATTTAGTTTAAAAGGCGTCTAAACCCATGAGGTGAAGGGCATTGTATCATCACCTTTAGTTTATCATGAATCCAAAATTTCACAAAATTTTTTTAGAAAAAATCTGGCTCTATACAGTTTTTAGAAATTAAAATAAAAGTGGGTTGCCCATTATATATGGGTATGATATACTGTTTCTGGTTTAGTTTTCCAAATTAAGATAATATTGGGTTAGGCATTAACTCTTTTTTTAGTATAAATTATTCAATTTTTATTTAATGTTTTTTGTTTTAATTGTAATTTTGATTTTAAATTAGAACACCTATATTATACCGGCATATAAATGAGTCATATTAGATAAAGATCTTAAATATACTATAGTTTTGCTGTTTAACTTTTTTTAAATAATAATTAGTTTGTTAAAACCATAAAAACTGTAGAATTTAAAGATAAAACTTCGATTTTGAATGCGTTTTATTTAAAAATTACTCTTTGAATTATTCGTGATCCCCAATGGCATTTTAAACTTTTAAGGAACAAGGTATATGCACTTATTGTATTCAACTCTGTACGAGCTAAAGCTCTATTTGAGATTTAAATAAATAAATATACATGAATGTAAATTTAACAATAAATTTATAGTTAGTGAACTTTGCAAGTTAGTGGGTCACCTGATTTTTTAACCATCTCTAAACTCCCTCCTAATTTAGAATCTCACGTATACATATATCTAAATACTAAATTTAACTTTAAAATCCTTCCTAATTATTTTTATTGTACAGATAGTTGCAATAGAGGCAATAAACAGCTTATTGAAACCATAATATTAACAAATCGACATTTTTGCCGACATTTTGGGACCCAAAGTTTTGGAAGTAAACATTTTGGGAGTCGTCATTTTGAAAATCAAAATGAGCTTCGTCGATTTGATTTTTTGGAACATTTTTTTTTGAAAATAAGATAGAATTGCTAATTCGATTTTATTTCCATTGTTTTTGGTAATAAAGCTGCTTCGACTTTATTTCACCCCTCCTATTGAATATATAAATTCAGTTGATCTTTTTAATTAGAAATTTTGTTTTACTTAAAAGGTAATACAAATTTATCTAATATTATTGATTATATATATTGTTATATACTAAAGATATAATCTGCTTTATTTGAGTTTCCTCATATCATTTTGCATTGTATTTATGCTTAATCATTAAGTTAATTAATTTTATATTCATTATTTTTTTAGATCTAGCAACTTTAAATAAAAAATATTAATCTATATTTTAAAATACTAATCTATATTATTATATAGTATAATTAATCATTTTATTGCTCTACACTTCCTGTAATCAACAAATCGTCTAAACAAAATCAGTCCGATAACTTTTTAAGTGTTTTAAACTTCTTTTTTTTTTATGACCGCCTAAATTAACCTTAGTATAGTGGGCGGCTTTTCAAATAAATTTAAATTCTCCAAGAAAAGACTTAACTACATTATAAATAGAGTTATTGGTTTTTTGTCTATTGTCAAAGTGAAAATTAATGTGTTTCTCTAAATTGGATTAGCTTCTATTACTTCATATTGTGTTTCTTTCTACATATATATATATATACATTTAACTTATTAGTAATAAAATAACCAATCATAAATCCAATTTAAATATTTCAAATGAAAAAAAGACACAAAACTCCCAACAATACCTTGTGATTGATTAAAATTTATATATGTATATTTTTAAATTACTGTGGAAGCAATTTCTTTTCCATTTGAAGATAATATAATGCAGATTTATGAGTTCATTAATGGAATTCTGATCGTTCATCACACACTTATATATATACAAAAAAAAATCAACAAAAACTTTTAAAAAACCACAAAAATTTCCATACCTTTAATGGATTTTAAAAATATTTTTGCAAAATCTCTTTTTAAAAATAATTCAAATTCGCGAATAAATTATTAAGTGAATATATTTGAAACAGATTTATTTGATGATTATTTAAAACACTTTCATTTTACTAAACTTCAGAATGCAAAACCAGAAAGGAAGTTGTATAGACTATGTCAACTCTAGGCACCAATAATATTTAATTATTTGAAACAGATTTATTTGATGATTATTTAAAACACTTTCATTTTACTAAACTTCAGAATGCAAAACCAGAAAGGAAGTTGTATAGACTATGTCAACTCTAGGCACCAATAATATTTAATCATCTTTTGCAAAGTTTCAGAAGTCTAATTTGATTTTGAGAATAATTTTTGCATTTTATAACCAACACATGAACATGTCACCCTATAGGTGACAAATTTTCCAGAAGTTAATGACTTAAAATAATTTAGTTTTAAAAAGTTTTAGATTCTTAGCTAAGTGAAGTCCTAATCAATTTATTAAAAAATATACTATCGAATCTCACACCTATAATAGACCTAAACCTAATTTAGGACAAGTTTTGGACATGAAACTTAACTACTTCTGGCATAAATTAAAAAACCAAATTTTATTAGATATAGAGTTATGTTCTGCGTTGAAAAAACTGATGTTTGTAAAATTACTCGAATCCGCTGTGTAAACTTATCCAGCCTCTATGGCTAAGATGTCTTTTGTTTAAAAATAAATTTTTAGAAATTTCCTATGTCGCACATATTAACGAACCACAACTAAATCGACTCACTTTTCAAGTTTTTTCCGATTCATGTACACTTCAGCCCATATCTATCTCGTCTCCTTTACATACGTGACAAACGTTAGGACAATTTTATAATACCCTTTAATTATACGTTCGTACCTAAAAACTAAATCATATATGAATATAAATAAATTTAATATGCAACAAGTTGAAGCATTGAATAGAAAAGATTAAATAAACATAAGAAAACGCGTCCTAACTCCTAATACATAAATTAGTCACTATCTGTGGCGCACTAGTTAATTTTTTTATTCAAATTTTATTTAAATCAAAAAAAAAAAAAAAAATAGAAATGAAAAAAACGCCTTTAATTTGTGCTGAGTTTCCATTAGTAATAGTAATAAATTATAAATATTTGATTTTGAATATATATAGTAAATTAACTACTTTAAAGGGGCAAAATATATAATTTATAATATTTATACAGTGAACACTGAACAGTATTGATTTGACATGCGTTTTTATGACACAAGACACAATATGAATAGATAAGAATCAAATTTGATTAATTGTTGGTTTTTTGTTCGTGAATTGACTTAAAATAAAAGAGTTATTGGATTTATATTATTTAAAGTCGTATTTTATTTTATTTGAAAACTGAGAGAATTATGGAAAATGTAAATAAAAATCGAGTTAAATGAAAGTTAAAGAAAAGACTTTTAATTAAAACTATATTTTATGCAAATAAATACTTTGTTTAGATTTTGGAAATTTTGCGAATTTTCTAGAAATCTTCAAACTGATTACTCTGATTTACATATATTTATTTATATTTGAACTATACGAGTATTTTATTTTTTACATTTCATTTTTCTGTGGAGTCTCGGTTGGTTATTTGGCTTACCAAACGAGGCGGTGCGGGTTCGAATCCTGTATGGATCATGCAATTTTTTGATTGGAAAAAATTATTGAAAAATGATTTTTCTTTACAAAGCACCATGGTAACCAAATAAAATTTATATAAACAAATATATAATATAAACAAAATTATATTACTTATAATTATAAGTTAATAGAAGGTATTGGAAGTGGGATGCACAACTAGCTGCAAAGTGTAAGTTTTAGGATGGCATATGCAATCCCCAATAACAAACAACAACAACACCAAGATATTGCTCCAAAACATCAATGTGTTTGCTCCATTCAATAATTAAATAAATAAAAATTGGAGATTTTAAAAAACCCTTTTAATAAAATCAATAGTTTGAGTACAGATTAATGGCCTATCGACAATGACGCTCTCATGTCGCTCTCATTCTGCTTTCATTACTTAGTCAACAAAGGAGTGTCCACAATGAAATGTACATGTTTTTGAACATTATTAACGTTTTTGACATTGTGTTGTTTACAAATTTCATGTATTAAAAAATATTCAATAATTTAAAGTTTATTGTATAGCTATTTTGAATAATAGCTTGATATTATTTAACCCTAGATAGGAAAAAAATTATTAATTTTACTCATTTTTGATTCTGATCTATTTATTTTTTATTTTTCAATACAAACTATTTATCAAAGTTCAGTTATTTGACATTTGAAAACGTAATGAAAGCGAAAAAGTTAAAAGTTAAACAACTGTTTAATGTAATGGCTGCGACATGGCTGCATCTATTGTAGACACTTTCATATAATTCAATACATTTAACTTATTTTGACAGATAGTTACGTGTAGAGAGCGGAATGAGAGCTTTCATTGTAGATAGGCTATAAGGGTACAATTTGTAGATGTAATATAAAATATGTTTTTTGTTATAAAATATTTTTACTACATTATTTATATTCTAACTCGTTATGTAATTGGGTAAATTTAAATGAAATATTTCAGTAAAGGGTCTCGGTGGGGTGTTATCATACGGGTTATTAGACGATGGAGGTGATGGACGATGAATAGTATAAGGATAGGAGGACGCTCGATACTCAAAAAATTATTATCCTTTTAAAATTAAAGATTTTTAAGGCTCTAGAATAGTTTTACTTAATTTTAAAAATTGAACAAGTATACCCATCCTTCCTTAGGGTTAATTAAAAAAAAAATTTTAAATGTAGAATTGTTTTTAAATTGCGTAATCACTTCATTTGCATTTAAAAGGATCATCTCCGTTCTCATTTTATTCCCCATTACTTATTGTACATTTCATTTCATTTGTCGTTCTATAATTTTTAACCCCAGATTTAAATCCGCTTTTTTTTGTCAACTACTCGTATATTTTACTTAAAAAAAATAAACTGTTGATTTCATAATGTTTGCACGTGCAATTCTTTCAATTTTCAAATTTTAATATATATAATAACTAATAACATTGTTGCATTTAATTAAATTTATTAACAATAGAAAGAGACAAAAAATCATTATTAAAATTTAATACATTAAGTATGTATAAATCTTTTGTAAAATTATGAATTTTTTGTTTTAAATTTTGTTATAAATTATAAACATTTTTAATTAAACAAATGATTTGTAAATTTTGTTTTTAACCTATATGGTGTTATTGGATTTTAATCTTAAATATCATAAGTTTAGTAGAAATTGAAGATATGTAATATTATTTGTTTTCTATCAAACTTACGATACACAAAGAACACATACATTAATTATTAGTATACCATTTAAGAAATCGATTTGTAACTAATTATTCATTCATTATCAATTAAATTAATTTTATTACTTGGCTTGACCTAATTTTAGGACTTGGTAGTTTGAACTCATTAATAATATTTTAAACATAAGCTAAAGTTTAGTGTAATATCTAGTATAATAACGAACATCATTAAATGTCTAATATGCACTAGATTAAAGTAAAACAGGAAAATTTATGCAACAGCAGAAACTAATGGGTGCTACTAAAAGGATCCTAACCGAATTCTTAAATCACGAAAGATAAAGTAAAAGAAAAACACATTGTGCGGAATTTTAATTAGCACTTAAGGGTTAACATTATTAACATTAAAGAATCCGATATTTTGGCTATTTTAATTTTTTTTTTGATTTCATTAATACTTCTGGTGTACTCAATCATTAAAAATTGGAACAGTTTTCTTTGTTTTATTGTAACTATATGTATATATATATATATAAACCATTTACCAAAATTGTGTTTAAAGAAATGAAATCACTTGTGTGTAAAATGCTTTGTCTTTTTTCTTAATTTTTCTGTCTTTTTAAACATGTTTTTAAAGTAAAGTGGTTATATGGAAAATTCATGTAATTAAATCGTGACACAATATTTTAATCAATGTTGAATTATTGTTTTAGTTTTTTATTAAAAAAAAAAAAAAATTTAAAACATATTTATAAAGTGTTTCTTTAAATGAATTCCATTGACCCATTTTCTTTTAATTTTGCAAAAAAATTTCAATTTTTATAATCAATTTATATAACATTCCAATTCCAATTCCATTTTTTGGTTACTCTATACCTAACCACTTTTACTCCTATACTACTACTGGAGTATAACCCATTTTTAATCTATATCTAACATTTTAGTTAATTAAAATAGATAAAACAAATAAGATTTTAAGTTAAGATGATCTATAGATAAAAAGGTATAGTGAATGTATTTTAATGTTGATCCAAAAAAATTCAATATTCAATCAGTACTCAATCAATATTAAATCAATTTTTGGTTTTTATTTAAGGTAACTTGTATTTTTAATTAACAACTTAATTATATATAATTAGATCCATATGTATACGAACTTGTTTTATAAGTCTTTAACTTGTTTTTATGTCTAAAATCAAATATATAATAAGTCATAATATGGTAACATTTTTATAATGTTTTAACCAGTTTATAAAAAAACAGTTAGTTAAATGTTATACAAGTTAAGATATATGTTTCAAGTTCATTCCATAACTGTAATTAAGGAGTCATTATCATAATTACAATGAAAACTTTTTTTTTTTTTTAATTCCGTTCATATGATCGACGATTCCGTAGACAGTTATGATCAAAACGATGCTTTCAATTTTCATTGCAAAAGTTTTTGTACTCGAATTAATCAATTATTGATTAGCCATTTTCTTTATTGTAATGTACTTGAATTACCAGAAATAATTATATTTGATCTTAATAATTGTTGTGTATGTAGATTTAAACAAAGAAAAGTTTTTTTAATATTGGAAAATTTGCATAATTGATAAACAAACTAAATAAAAAAAAAAATGAGTTATTTTTAATTGGGAGTTACTGTATAATTTGTAATATGAAGGTAATAAATAAAGAGTTTTTTTTTTCTTGAAAAATTTGAATCTTACATAATTTGAGTTAGGTAGTTTACCTAATTTATTATATTACGTTATTTTGTATTTGGATTAATTGTAATTACTATGGTAACCTGACTTCAACAATTACGAACAAATACAAATGAATTTTTACACTTTTATAGAATAAAAAAATTGTCTTAAAAGAATTTTTTAATCTTGATTATTTGGAAAAGTACTTAATCAGTACTGAAGTTCTGTAAAATTAATTAAACAAAACAAATAAAGTACAATTACTTGCTCTCTTTTTATACTAATAGAGTTTTAATTTATTCCACCATTTGTAATTAGATTTAATTGGAGTTAAAATTTAAATGGCGGAATTTTATTTTAAATTTAAGCATGAAAAATTTTTGAAATAAAAAAAGTACTAAGTAATTGTACTAAATGTACTAAGTACTTAAATTGTTTAATTTTTTAAATAGTTTTCAATAAATAGTAAAATTAATTTTAGAAAAGACACTGAAACAGAACTGAGAAGACTACTTACATTCACTACTGAATAAGTACTAAAATAGTATTGATAACTGTAAAGTACTGAACAAAATGCTGAAAAAAACTCCTTCCATTCATCACTGTAAAATACTGAAAATATGCTGAAAAGAACTATTTCCATTTAGTACTGAAAAAGTGATGAAAAAGTCCTGAAAGGAAGAAGGACAACTTTCAATACATTGTTGCAAAAGTGATCATTTTTTTCCACCATTTTTATTAATTTCATTTAGAAAGAAATACCTCCATTCAGCAGTGCAAAAGTATTTTTGAAGTACTTCTGGGTTATCAGTGTGGGTTCCAACTCATATACATATTTTGATTCAAAAAAAATCTTGAATTATCAAAGGTTTTGATTTAAACTTAAAACAGAATTTAGATAATCCATAAAAAATATTTTTAAAGTTTTTGATTTTTATATTATTTATTTAGAATTTTCCATTCTATATTATAAATTCGATCGAGTCTCGAATACAATTCTCATATATTCACTGTTATATTCAATTGAATGCATATTTGGTTTTATATGTCTAAATAAGATTAAAAACGGCCACTCATAACATTAATGATTTAAATGTTAGAAGAAAGCGAACGTCTGCTTAAGTCATCACAAAAATGTAAGAATTGCATGAAGTGTGTCATAATGTATTGTTCAAAATTCTTGAATTAAAAATCTTAATAATATCTTGTTCAAAATTTTTTAATGTCTTGTATGTGTAATACCTTTAGTACGGTAATTATAGATTTATTATACAGTCGAGTTTATTCTAACTCGAATTCTGAAATTAAGTAGGTCTTTCATGGGCGCAACTCTGAATTGCCTAAAGTACTTTACCAACATATGTGTTTTTCAATTCTTATGGCTTGATTCTTTCCCACCTTCTTCTCCTATTTCTTAGCTTTTGAGGACTATGCAAGCAGTTCGGGTATGTATTCCACTACTATGCCTGCATTTGATTATGGTTTTTTGTAAAACAAGAGCTACATTACCTTAGGATTTAGAATTCCCAGACGCCTTCTAAGGATTATAATCTTCCATAAGAATAAAAACACAAATCTCCAAACTAAAACGTTTACAATATATTCTGAAGAGACCGTCTATAAATACGTATTAAAAATATTTATTTTAATTAAAGTCTTTTTTGAAATTTTTAATATAAAAACACTTTTCAGGTTCACGTAATTAAAAACCTCTTATATTTTTAATTAATTACTACTTTGTTCAAATTACATACAATAAAGTACAAATTCAATATAAAAGCCAAAGTTGCAATGTACAAATTATCTTAAAATATATGTAAAACAAAAGACTGTTTACTTTCGAAAAAAAAAACAACCAAATATCAATTAATAAATCCATATTTAAAACTTTTTTTAAATAATAACTAATAATAAATTTTTAATATGGTTTTTTAATCGTTTTGAAATTCATACATGCTTATAATTTTCCTATTAAAAAAAATGGAGCATAGATAGTTTATTAAATAATAACCATATTTAATGTTCAATCTTTTAAGCAATTTTTATTTTAATTATGTTTTATTTTTTTTTCTTTAAAATAATTGCAATGTACATGAATATTATTTAACAAAAAAAATCGTGATTAAAAACTATCTAAATTTTGGTTTCAAACCCTTCCCTCTGCATTTATTATTAGTTCAAATATTTCCATATTACTTAAAAAATTAAAAAAAAACTTTGTAAGCGGAAGAAATTATTAGAAAAATGTAAACGTTTACTTTACTAAAAAAAAAAAAATTAAATAATATAACATAACCTCCTACAATTTAATGCTCCATTAAATTATACATGTACTTTTTTTTATCTGCAAATATTTTGGAATTTTATATAATTTTTTATTACTTAGTCTGGTATTTAAAAAATATGTTTTTAATAAATGTTTCATAATTTTTATTTTGAATATATGTATATTCAATATTAATCTAATTTACGACACTTCCAAGGTACCGCAGTAAAGACCCACTATTGAAAAGGTATGTTTTTTGCAAGGGAAATAAGCTGAGTCCACTGGAGTTTCCAAGACATTGGGATTTTAATGAAATTGAAAAGGTATATTCTGTGAAAGGAAACTAAAGCAAGGCCAGTGTAGTTTCAAAGACATTGGATTTTATTAAAATGATCATAAAGGTAAATTTTAGCTCAGTTTGTAAATCACGTTTGAAAATCCTATAAATTGGAAATCCTCGTTTAATTCAGTACCTACTTACTCTTTTATCTCTTTCTATCCTATCGGTTTCAAAACTGTGAGCTTCCATATTTATAAAAGCTATAAGTTTTAACACTTGCTAAAAATCATAACAAATCGTGGAACCTAGAAGTACCTTAGATTAGTCTCCCAATACCATGAGTACCAAAGACTGATGGCAACTCACGGATTAAGATTCAGTAGCAAGCCAGATAACACGTGAAACCTCTCCAATTTGATATTTAACTGAAAAAAGAAGAACCAAAATATCCAGAATGGATGTAGAATGGAATTCCCAAGCTATTCGAAGCCGAGGTCGACCGAATAACAAATGTCGTCGAACAGCAATGCTGAAATAGCCGTAAATGAACAAACTTAGGAGGGTCTCAGTCAAGTATTGCAATGTGCACCCGTGAGGAGTCCTTCTGAATAGAAGTGAAGCGTTACAACGCAATGCATCAGGTACGGAACACAGTGTAGATTTTCAAAAAAGTGAATTCTCATTATCCATGTGTCGATTTATTTTTAGAAAGTGTCCCAAAAAATGACATAAAACTCTAAGCATTTTCCAAATTTAGATTCATCGGGCAACTTATCATCTTTTTACATAAATTTTGTGAATAAGTTAATTTTATTATTTTATTTTAAATATATTGTACATATGTGTAAAACGTTTCTCGTAACTTGACGGAAATCCCCTAGGAATGAGAGTTTGGCTTTGGATTCTTATAATTTTCATATAGAAAAATGACAATCGCCAAAATATAAATTGTGTTTCTTTAAAAAAATTTACATACCGTCTTCTTCAATATCACATCAATTTCTTTTACAAAAAAAACGTAAGTAACTATTACAAGTCTGTAGTTTTATTTATTTTATTAAGTCTGCAGTTATAAAATTCTGATTTTAGATTGTCTTTGATTTTATCATACATCATATATAAAAACTTCACATCTTGTAATCTTCATTAACAACAAACTAACGATGAATCCTGAAGTTTACATCATTTTCTGTGTAATTATTATAAAAAAAGAGTGTAACTTATATCTCATCAGTCATCACCTTTAACCAGCACACAAATCTGATGAATTATCCATGAGAAATTTCGAAAATCCTGTAACCCAAAAAAAAAGTTAACATGGAAGATAATCCAAAAAATTAACAAGTTTTGGACTACAACGTCTTTCTTTTTATAAATACGAATAAATTTATGCATTAGAATACATTTGCTTAAGCTTTTTGATATGGTTTTTTTTTTATGTTGCAAGTTGCAATCAATCTGATTATTGCAGTTAAATAAAATAAAAGAAACAACCTTGGATTTATTTTATTTTTACTTACAGTGATGTGTAAGGTGAAAAAAAGATTTTTTTTTTTAAATTATACAATTTTGTTTTTTTTGGGGCTATTTTTATTCACTTAATGCAAGATCAATTAATATGAGGTAAAAAATACAGTTATATTGCAAATATTTTTATAGTTATTAATACATTCAAGATAAATATTCTACACCAGGTGCTCAGAGTCTTATAACCGTAATCATATTGCAGCTGGGTGGCAAAGTGGATGTAGGAGTGCCAACCTTTCATGCGAAAGCCCCGGAGTGTCAGATACCAGTGAAAGTGAAAAAAAACTTATATCTGGTTTTTAAATCAACTACCATTCAGTATTGGGTTCAAATTAATGGCTTAATCAATAATTAATAATGACAATATAAACAATCGCAAAATATAAAAAAATAATTTGATTAAATAATATAACTCACAGATATATAGAATACCTTATAACTCAAATACAAAATTATGACAATATAAACAAAAATAGAATTGTATCTATTAAAAATCTAAGACATTTCTACATTTTATAAGGCCTATGACTATGTCATGTAAATTGTTTTTTAAAAATTCATTTGATAAATTCTACATATACATGTATACATGTTTTAAAAGTAGTATGTTTTAAAACCGACTACCAAGTGTTATTATTATCTATTCACTAAAATGATTTAAGCACTTTGATTTCTTTAAAGAATCACTTCAGTCTGTTTTATTGCATATGCTTTCTCTTCAAATTTGATCAGGACTTTGATTTGTAGGTCTTAATGACATATATGAATTCAAGGAATTAACAAATATTTATTGTAAAAATTTTTACTTCATACTTTATAACTCACATATGAAATGAAAAATTTTTTTATAGTCAAATAAAGAAAAATGATTGCATTAATATTTAGAAATTAGCAAATATTTTAAAAATTCAATTATAGAAATTTTCACTTCAAGCTTTATAACTCACACATGAAATGAAAAATTTTTTGATAATCAAATAAAGAAAAATGTAATATTGTATACTTTTTAATTTGTTGATTAAGGAAATTAACAAATATTTATATTAAAAAATAAATTATAAAAATTTTCACTTAATGCTTTATAACTCACGTATGAAATGTAAAATTTTAAATAATCGATTATATGAAAATTGATTATATGCAGCATAAGAACAAGTTCGTATACGTTTCTAAATAGTGGATTGCCCCTTTTAGTGTTTCTTTAATCGTTTCCAAAGCATTCTTGTTTTATTATTTTAATCTTAAAAACACGATTTACTTACGATATATGAATATAGGAACCAATATAATATTTGCACTGATTTTGTTACATTTTTCCGTGAATGTAAATTTTAAATATCTGTTTGTAAATATTATATATATATATATATATATATATATATAAATGGAGTTATTACAACAAGATCATTATGTACACACATGAATGTATGTATATATATGTATATTTTTGAATTATATTATGTTATTATTATTATTAAAAACGTATATATATATTTAAATTGTATTTGTAACAGACGTCATATAACGCAAGTTTTTCAGCGTTTAATGTAGCGAAAACCAAAATAGAAAAATTGTTTTTGTTTTTAACATAAATATATTTTCATTTTTCTTTTGTAAGTTAGTTTTTTTGCTTATTTACAACTGAAATACAAATTTACAACTTTGAGGTTTATCGTTCTTTTGTTGTGTTTTGTCTTTCTAACTCCGTCCAACTTAAGCTGAAAAAAAAACGTTGAACTCAAACCGACAACAAGATTTGCAAAAAAAAAATCGAACAGTCGCAATTTTACTTTTCAAATTAAAAGAATTGTATTTATGTGTCAGTACGTATACTTATTTATTCTATATATATATATATTTATAATATATATATATGTAATGAAAGATTAAAAGACGCGAATTATATTGTCTTCTAATAATACCTATGATTTTCAGATTTTTATTTCATTTTCTGGTTTATTTAAATATTTTTTTTTTTAATTTTAATTTAGAAAAAAATTTAAAAGTATACCGTAAAATAAACTGGTCCATTAATACCTGTAAATTTTCATAAAAATTAGAATAAATGGTTTATTTTATTTTTAAGCAGGCTGTCTGCTGAACAGGTATAATACAATAAAGTGTTCTAAATTTTATTGGTGTTATGAGGTTTTTCAAAATAATGACAATCAACAGATGAGTTTGAGTTGAACTTAATCAAACTTGATAATATATATAAAAAAATATTAAAATTTTTATAAAATTAATTTTAGTCACGGATATTATATGTATACGTCAAAGAAAGTGTTCTAATTGAAAAGAAAAACCAGCTTTCGATTTTATTTGTTGCCAAAAATTGGTTTGATTTGTACTTTTATTTGCACTGGTACTAAAAGAATATAGAAATGAGAACTGTATGCAATATAAAGTTTTTATTATTACACTATTATTAACAACTGGCTATGAAAGATATGCAAGCATACTAAATTACAAAACTTACAATCTTCGAACCATGCGTAAAATTGTAGTGTCTACACATATCTTGCTTTATGAGACCGAAACATGGTTTGTCATAGATAAAATGAAAAACTTTAATTATTCTTGAACAAATAGATGTCTGCGCATTATATGTTGGATATTCTGGCCAGGGAGAATATCAAACTAAAACCTGTGAAAAATTACAAAACAGAAGCCCATAGAACTGATCATCAGGGAAAGAAAGTATAATTTAATTGGCCACGCGCTAAGGAAATGTAACTCGATTCCCAAGAAAGCCCTCTATTGGAATCCCCAAGGAAAAAAAAGTTTGATGGCTCAATGGGGAAGAACCAAAAAAACGTAATATTAGAAGCCGGAAAAACGTGGACACAAATCACAGCGCTAGCACAAAATAGAATAAGAGTTTTTGTGAATATTCTATGCTACCCAAGGGCTGAGTGGAACAGAGGTTAGCGTGCAGTTATTTTATGAGATCAGTTCAGGTTCGAATCCTCGTAAAAGTAAAAGAAATTAAATATTTTTCATATTAGAAGAATATAAGAATTTATAAAAGTTTCAAATTAATATACAAAATTAAGTCATGCACAAATGAGCTTTTAAAAAAATTCCAAAATTTCATACTAACTTGTTTAAAACATTTTTTTATAATTTTATTTTCAAAAAGTGCAACATAAAAATGTATCTGAAGGCGACTTTTCATGTAGTAGAGATAGAGCAAATAAAATAAAACAAAGATAGAATAAATCCCGCTGAAAAGATTTATTGTTTCTAATATTTCGCAAAAAAAAAAATATTTTCAGATTTAAAAAACATGTTGCACATACGAAAAGAAAATCAAAATGTTATATAGAAAATTTAATAATATAATAGTTATATTCTTTCTTTTACAAGCTTTTCACAAGACTTGTAATTGCTGTCTAATTTTTGAATAAAAGTATATAATAAGTTTGCTAAAAAATAAACATTTTTATATTAACAAATAAAATTTTTCCAAATTACATTTTTATATTCTTAATAAATTTTATTTAATTTACAAAAAAAATAAATATTGATTAAAGTTTTATACTAAAATTTTAAAATTACATACGAATATGTAATAAATAATACTTAATTATAAAAAATAAAATTGTATTTGGGTTAGTTGTTATAGTTTACAATTCAAATTTTAATATTCATATAAAAATTAGATTGTAAAATTTCATTAAGTATATATGTATAATATTAGTTTCAATTCAATCGTTTTATACACATTTTAATTTTGAGTTATTTGGAGTAATAAAATTAAATTTATATTGTATACTAGAAGCAATTTTTTAATTAAACTAATAAATTAGTAAAAGGTAAACTAAAAATTTTAGGATTTCTTGAGGCCTTAAAAAAATATATCTTGAATATATGTAAGTACTTATTATAATGAGATTTTTATAAATATATAATTTGAATATATTAACAGAGCTAATAATGGAATTTTCAAATAAAAAATATATCGTAAATATGTATTAAATTCAATTAATATTATAAAAATTATAAAAATTGAGAAAATTTAAACAATTTGTATATTAAATAATGTAAATGTATAATAGGTTTTCAAGTATGGATTTGAACTAAGTTTTAAGTAACGTGATTTGATTGAAAATAGCTTATTTGAAAACGTTGTCGCATAAATCATAATTTTCAAAAATTAATTTAATTCAAATAATCGGTGTCGCACTGACCAATTCTTTCTTTCTTTCCAAAATTGACTTAATAGTCAAATACATATTTTTGATTGAAATTTCGTTTTAATTTTGATTTCAACGTCTTTTGAGCAGCCTGAAAATATGGATGGAGTAAAATATTTTTAAAATTTGTGAGTATATCTTATTTTTCTCGATAAAGCTCGTATGTTAATTCTTTATACACATCTCATCCAATTACAAAAAATTCATCCATAATATATGTGGGGGCAGAAGCATAGTGGCATAACCAACATTAACATTACTTTGCAGAAAATGCAATTGAAAAAAAACGAAATTTTAAAAAGCCAGGAAAAGCTTCAATAAAGCTACATTGGCTTAAAGTAAAAACATGTTATTCCTAGTTCTTTTAGTACTGCAGCTTACTTATTGCTATTGCACTCTAACTTCACTCTAATGTGGTTTTTTTTTTGTGGGTTAAACCACTTTGATACTTGTGGCATAATTTAATTGTTTTTTACAATACAACATTTATTTTTTGAAATAACGAAATAAAAAAAAACTAAATCGTTCTTTAAAATTATAAATTAATATAAAATAAATATTAAAATATAAAATAAAATATTATTTCTTTTCAAGTATACGGGAACATCTCTACAAATTTTATATTCTTTACTAGAGTTTATTTTGCTTTTCTTCTTTTGATCCATATTTTCTCTACTACTCGATTAGGATTTTGGATTGGCCCAAACCATTTAGGTTTTTTAAAAAATTGTTTTTGTAAATTTGTAATAAATTTACCTTGAATAGAACTGACTTGATATTGGAATAAAGAATTTCTGAAAATAAACTTTGATTTGATGGAATGGTTTCAGACTCCGCAAAAAAATCTTAATTAAAAATATAAAGAAAGAGGCTTTTCAAATTTAACAAATATAATAACCAAAAAATTAGTGAACAAACCTGTAAGCGACATAATTAGAATTCATTTTAAAATCACACTTTTAACTGAAACAAATTTACACTTTCAAATTTTACTTTAATTTAAATAAAATTAATAACATTTTATAAATTAATAATTTATAAGTAACTTTATAAAAATTTTAAAATTTTTTTAAATAACGAAAAACTATTGAATTTAATATAGTACATTGTACATATACATTAACGCCAATTATGTCGAAATTCCGCACAATTCTATACGTTTTAAATCTCGCATAAAAATGGCAACTGCTGCTACTGATGCAAAAACACTCATTGCAACACAATTTATATTAATATCTTTTTTTATAATTATATAACCAATTATGCTCGCTGGAATTATTGAAGAAAGTATCAAACAAAGGCTTTCTTTTGTAAAACCAAATGTGACTTCGAACAGATTAACAAGACTTTCCTCGGGTTATAATAATATTATATGACATATTCAACCACGTGTATGGAAAATTTTAAGTAAACTTACTTTATTAAAATAAATGTTGATCTTATTTATATTGTCTATATTGTCCATTCTTGTTGTAAACACTACTTGGTAATATTTTACTTAGTTTCATTGTCAAAATTTTGGTAAATTTTTCCCATTCTATTTCTTACAAAAATATTTGGTCCCAATCATATTTATTTAAAATTTACTAACCACATCGAAGGGCAAAAGAAAAATCTTAACCTCCTCCGAGAAATCCTCGATTTTTCTAACATCGAATTCTTAAAATTTTTTTGTAAATTTTCGATCATATTAATTATATATATGTAAATATAAAAATTATATTACTTAAAAGTAAATATATAAGAATTCACATATAATATTTATAAGGAAGAAAATTTTATATTGTTTAATAAAAGGTATACTCTAATTTCTTTAATTCATCTATTATTAGGTACATTATTATTAAATTCAAATTTTTTATTAAATAACTAAATCGGAAATTACTAATTAAATTTTTAATTTACCTATTTTCTCTATTGAAATCCAATATAATCTAATTAGAAATTTTATTTAAACTTTCTTTTTTTTAAGGAAACCCATATAACTGTTAAATTTAAACATTATTTATAGCCCGTTATTTCAAAAATATGGTAGATATATATACTTTTAATTTAATTTCAAATTTTAAAATTAAACCTAAAATTAAAATTTATTTTATATCAAACTATAGTGAAATTAAGTACTTTTTTCAATAATCAATACTTATTTATTTTTCTTTGAATAAAGGAATTGCAAAACTGGAAATTAACTTAATTTTCAATATTAATTAAATTTATTTTTATTATTCTTGTCATGTTGTTTTTTTTTTTTACTTCCTGTATCGCTTTAATTTAATTTTGTTTTTGTTTTTCTAAATGTAAACAATCAACCACTACAACTATATTTAATAAATGAATGAATCCTTTTACTTGGCAAAAAAAAAAAATTGCACAACAATTGCAATATCAGATCCGTGCATTTTTTTACAGTTATAACAAAACTGTTGTCAATATCCCGAAACAGTTCGAAATTTTTTTTTTCAACAAAATGGTAAACATTCAATTAAAACTAAAATATAGTAATATAAAATTAAAATAATTGTAGTAGTGTGTGTCTGTTACAGTAAGTAACTGTATTTGAGTATTGACAGAAACAATCGAAGAGTGTAAAGTAGACTGTGTCAACTCTAGGATACCCACATGCACGTAATATGAACATTATATCATTCGGTTAATTACTTTTGGCAAAGTTTCGAATACACAATTTAATAGTCATTGAGTTAGCATAAAAGTTATAAATTAGCTATTCGAATCTCTTGGTTGGCCATTAAAGTTAACTATACTTTTGATAAATTGCCAGATATACTCAGTTTTTCCATATACTAGAATTAAGCCAACCAAATTTCCCGAAAAACTTTGGTCATAAAATTAAAATAATTTTACCTAATTTCGGAGATCCAGCTTTTTTTAGGTATAGAGTTATTATTATATAAACAAGTGATGAAAAAAACCAAGGGTTTTTAAAAAAGCACATTTTCAAAATAATATAGTGTTTCATACTAAGTATTTTATCGAAATATAATGTTGAAGCTTCAATATTAACGTTTAATTTAGGAAATATATACGTCAGTGAATATGTTACTGCTTACTTATAAAAACAGTAAATTTTTAAGCCCTATTAGCCCCTCTATGGGGAAGGTTGCCAAATTTCTCAAGGATATAATCCTCACTACTCCTCTTCCCCCAAACTTTTTTAGGTTCTAGGAATTAAATTGTGAATTCCACTAAAATTTGGAATTTTACTTAGAATTTTACTTGTTACTAGAATTTTACTAGAATTTTTTAAGAACCCCTTTTAAATTTAAAAAAATCTTTTAACATATGTTAAAACATAATGTTGGACCATTAAATTTTGTATATTAAGAAAAAAATATTAAAACAGGTATTCAAGTTACAGGTGTTTAAAAATAGCAAAATTTCAATTTTCGAGCCCTAATAGCCCCTGAACATGGGGCTTGACAACAAAATTTTGTTAACCGACTCCTACTAATTTCTAAGGATCTAATTCCTCCCAAAATTTCAAGACCCTAGCTTGAACCGTTTAGAAGATATGCAGGGCCAAAAATTTTGCAAAATTGAGTTTTGCGCAATGTTAAATTTTAGTACCGTATGGCAACCCTAAACATTTGGCTTTTAAAAACTTATAAAGTTTATAAAACCAGCTATCTCCTGCCGTTTTCAGATTAAAAATACATTTAGCAGAACTCTTGTTATAACAAGTTAAATATAGGGCTTTTTCCAACTTTGGGGGTTGTAGCCCCGTAACAGGTGGGGCTACAGAAAAAAATTCTTCTACGAAATTATTTTTTTTGCAATACCTATCCATGGTTAAAATTTCTTTACTCTATTTCAAACGGTGTAAAAGTTTTTGTAAACATACGGACGGACGGACGGACGGACAGACGGACGGACAGAGTGAAGCTATATAGGCACATTTTTACAAAATGTTTTGAAAATGTGCTAAAAAAGAAGTTCTATAAGAGCTTCTGGAACCCATTGAGTAAACTAGCTGGATTTGAATAGCGGTGGTTACTTTAGTATAAAAACGAATTTGAGAAAATTTCAGAATCCTAGCCTCTTTTATTTTTGAGTTATCGTGCGTCCGGATTTATTTTTAGATTCTCAGACATTTAACTTTATATCAATCCAACCCTTTTACAGGGTTACCAACTGTACGATAAATTTTATATACTCTTTAAACATACGGCGGGTACAAAAAAGGTTAAAAGGAAGTCATTTTATGCATCCATCAATCTACAGTAATGTCACATAAACAAATCTGATGCATAATAAAATAAAAACGGTACAGGTTAACAGTCAATGACCACACATTTTTTGTAATTTAAATACAAAAAAAAATGTCAAATTCTTAACTGTAATTTATTTTAATTTATGAGTTCATTTTTCAGTACAATAAAATAAAGCACAATTCATGATAGGATATAATTTAAATATTTTTTTATTTTAAACGTTTTTGTCTCCATAACAACTCAAATAAAATAAGAAGTAATAAAAATGCCGTTATATTAAATGATATATAAAGAAAATATTGTTAATATCAAAATTCAACAAAGTTACCGGCACAAGTAATTTGAGAGTCGTACCGTTGATTTTTATTTTATTTACATTTAATTTCCGGATTTTAATAATATGGACGGGTATATGACGCTTCACACCTTAAAATTTCCAAAACGGTGATAAGTAAAAAAAAAAAACGAAAACACTGAATAATCTTTGATTGTAATTATTAAAAGAAAACAAAATGAAAAACAAAACGTTTAATGGTTTTACCGTTAATTATTATAATTTTCAATTAAAGTTAATACTTATTTACGGTTACAAACCATTTTTCTTTTATTTTTGGCGCAAAAATTCAAAATTTTTATTATGGATTTTCACATTTTTCATTTTATATGAGTATTACTGTTCCTACGAGTGTTGCTTATTGCTCTAATGCTCTTAAACCTGTAACAAAATCATTAAATTACATCGCGCACATTTTTTTTTATTACCATTTTATTATTATGACTTTTTTTATTTTATGTAAAATGTAATCGTTTTTCATTTTTTTTTTTTTTATTTTCTTATACAAATCATTATTTTATGTTTACGGAAAAACTGTTCAAGATCACTTTCTTTCTTGCACAAGGTAAGACCGTAAGAGTCAACAGATATGGTATAAACAACTAAAACTAATTCCCGTTTAAAATTTTTTTATATAAAAAACGGTATATGCTTTTAGTAAAAGTATTAAAAAAAAAAAAAAATAAAATGATATCAAATAAAATTATGAGATAGTAAAATAAATATAATATAAACATATTAAAAAAAAATAGTGTGTAACGATTTTACAACTAATGAGATTTGTTTTTGCGCTAGTAGAAAGTAATAAAACCAGTTTTAAAATTTTTATAATTGAAGTTTAAGTTAAGTGCATATGGAACAGATGCATTTCTTAATTGAAGGCTGTCTGAAGGAATTTCCTTTATTAAATGTTAAAAAATTTTTAAAAAATTTCAAATTGCTACAATATGTGAACAAATAGAATGATTACTTTATTTAATTACCTAGGGCGTAGTACAATTTATATTGAAATTAATTTAAAATGATTAGATGTCGTCAAATCAGAAATCTGTGATACTTTTCAAATATTTGTTCAGTAATTAAAATAGTTACATCATAATGTCAATAATATTTGTAAGTACTTATAAGATTGTTGGGGATCGGTCTGACAGTTTTACGATTACTTGATTGTGGAAAATAATCATAACTAATTATTAGATTATGAAGTACAGTAAGTACTGAAAGACCGACTTTTTAAAAACTAAACATAATTTTTTAAGGTTTTGCAATTTAAAATAAATACTTATAAGAAATCAGATCGAATCCAATTTATATTTCTATAAATGAATTCAGGATGTAGTTATAATTGACAAATATGAAATTTTTTAGAAAAAATACCATATAAATATTAATGTCAATAATATAGATAATATAATATATAAATAATATATATAAATATCAATAATTTTATTTTAAAATTGTATTTGCTTAAATTTTATTTAATAATAACTTACTAAAAACTTCTAAAACATTTTCCAAAATAAAAAAGCAAAAATGACAATTCAAAAATTTGATTGCAAACAAGGGTTGAGTAAACTTTTTATTAATGAAAAATGAAAAATCGAAATTACGCATGGATGGGATAATTAATCTAAATTAAAAGCTTTATACTGACAGATTGCTAATTTCTGATTTTGACAGATACTTTTTTGAAAAATGTATCGTGCCTTTCCTGACAATTAATAAAAATCTATCAAAAGCCTGTTTTGACATTTCTCAAATCAGAACCAAATTTAATTGCAAGGAGAATAGTTGAAATATTTAAAGGGTTTTTTTTTTCTTTCAATACTAATAAATAAATATTTTGTGAAAATGGGTGGGTAAAGTAGGAAATCTGTAATCAAAAATATATTTAAAACTTTATAATTTCTTTATAAATTTTTCCGTTGTAAATATGAGAATAAAATAAAATTGTTTTGTGTGGAAAATAATATGGATTGATCGTAATCCTAGGAATCCTAAAAGTAAATTGAAATTAGAAAATACTCCCAAGAATGTAGGATTTTTACACTTATGCGATACAGTTTTTCTAATTTAAAGCATGATTTTAATAATTTTATTATTATTTTTATTACTATTATTCCATTAATGCATTATATAAATATAAATACATCTTTGTTATTTATATAATTTTAATAGTTTAGCGCGATTTTTTTTTAAAAACAAACTAAACAAGCATATATTATTTTTGATTTGAGAATTGTCAAAACAGGCTTTTGACAGATTTTTATTATGACATTTTTCGAAAAAAAATATCTGTATGTAAATATTTTTCTTTATATGTATGGTGGTAGCGAAAAGTCTTATTGGATATATATAATAAGAGATACAATCTGTATTTTCAGTAGTATAACATAGCAATATTAACACATTATAAGCGTACTACATTATATAAATTTTCAAAGTCATAATTACCGTTTTATCTCAATTTAATGTCTCAAATGTTCTTTAATAAGTTTTTGACATTCTAAGTTTTAATAATTCAATCTCAAAATTATTTAGTAATTGTAAAACTACTAGGGGCCTCGGTGGGCTAGAAGGTAAGCGTATAGCTTACTAACCGAGGGGGTGTGATTTCGATCCCCGTACGGGTCATGCATTTTTTTAATTAAAAACAATATTTCTTTACAAATCCCCATGGTGACCAAATATAATTTAAAATATACAAATATATAATATTAACAAAATAAACAATATTACTTATAAATTGATAGAAAGTATTAAAAGTGGGTGCACAACGGGCCGCAAGGACTACGTGTTAGGATGGCATACACTATTCCCCATATCAAAGCAATTATATAACAAATTTCAAATATTTGCTGCAAATAATTAAAAGCTTTGATTTAATTTCCGTGGGAATTATTTACATCAACATTTTTGCAAGTCATTTAAATTTTTCAATATACCATATGGTTTAAATTCGTTCATATATGTATGTAATATGTAAGTTATTTAAATACCTGGAAACCATATCAGTTCACTTCGATTAATTATTGAAAAAACATTTTTTTTCTACAAACAAGTTTGTTGCTAACGATTAATAATATAAAATTGGCCTTTGAAAATATGAAATTGTCGTCATATTGACTAAGTGGTACACAACAAAACAAAAAAAAAAAAACAAACCACCTTTTAAACAAGTTTTTATTATATACTTTTTTTTTCAATTTAATTGAAAAGCCGTTAAAAAAAACTAAAAGAAAAACTCAACCCGCATAAATTAAAAAACGAATAAAAAAAATCTCAAGTTCAATTTTCACCTTTCGATTAACTTGAACGAATGAATATGTTTTTTTTTTTTTTCATATTACACCTTCTCTATACTCTTTTTTTTTCATATACTGTTATTTTCTGGTTTTTCCGTTTAATTTTTGCAAATGAAATTCAATTTTTCCTTTCTTTTGATATAAAAGAAAAATCAAAAAAACAAAAAAAAAACAAAACGGTACAGGTAAATTCTCTCAAGGTGAAAGAAATGAAAGAAGTAAACAAAGGTAAAAGTTAATATACATAATACAACATATTATCGAAAGAAAATAAAAGAAAGAGAAAGATAAATATGTAGAATTAAAGTTAGTTTATTTTTATTCATGAATTGGTTTCGCATCTTTCATAATTATTATAACTGTTATAAAGAAAAGTGAGCAAATTAAATTTTCCTTGTTTTTAAGCATTGTACACTTTTCTTTTTTTTACTATTTATTAACAATTTTAAATAATTTTTGTTTTTTATTTAAAGTGCCAAAAATTGAAAATTTTTAGAGGAAAGGCACTATCATAGATTATAAAATTGCGTAATTAATGTAATTAATATAAAATATAAATATATATATAAAAAATTATAATATACACAATGATTCGAAATATTGTGAATTTGCTAAAAATAATGAAAATAGTGAAAATTTTCAAAGACTCCTATAAATATGCAATATAAATATTTTATATTTTTATGTTAAATTATTTAATTATTTCATGTTTACATCAATATTCTCGTACCCGTAATGGTCCTAGAAGCCGAGGGTACCGTAAAGTTCTGAATACAGTACCCCCCCGAATAAAGTACCCCGGATACACTAATTGGAACATTTTTCCAATTACAGTACCCCGGGTACGCTAATTGGATTTGTTTTTTCGCAAATAAATTTCGAACTTTATATTGGAATTATGTTTTGACTGTTTTAATAAAAATTATAAATTTTATAAATTATAAATTTTTATTAAAATTTTTTATTAAAGTAATAATAAAAATTATAAATCCTAGATAAATAACTCATTTACCTACCTTATATATTTTATCTATACTACCTTACCTTGTTATAATTTTGTATTAAATAAATCTCATTATTTTATAAATAAAGTTATTAATTTTACCAATAAAAATTAGGTAGGTAGTTATTCGTTTCACTGTTGTTCTATGTATCTCCACTGCGGGAAAATTGGTACGCACTCTTATTATACTAAAAGGATTAAAAAAAATACCAAAAGTTAATTTACCAAAAGACATCGATCTTTGTGTTAGTTTGGGTGGTTCGATGACCACAGATTTAATGTCACGTTGGATGAAAACGTGTTTCCATAAAGAGAACAGTTTTTTTGGTATTGAAAAGTTACTTTTAATAATGGATTCTTATGGTTGCCATTTAATGGATGAAGTGACAAAAGAACTATAAAGAAGCTATGCAATGCAGAGTCAATCATAATACCTCCAAAAACTACATCATTTTTACAACCATTGGATGTTTCAATTAACTATCCATTTAAACATTTTAAGGGAGCTGCTTGGAATGATTGGTTTATAAATGGTAAAGAGGAATTTACAAAAAAAGGATACAGGAAAAAACCGACTTATCAAGATATTGTTGATTTTACATCTTCAGCTTTAAAACAAATTTCGCCAGAAATCATTGAAAGGTCATTTGAGTGTAGCGGAGTTGGAGAGTTTGGAAAAGAAATATGTTTGGAAAAATTAAATAGCCGCCTTCAAAACCTTCTTAAATCTTGCGGGGACGTACATGAATCAAATAATTCAACTTATGAGCTGGTCGGGGTTGATGAAGCTAATGCAAACTTAGCGAATTTTGATGATGATATAGAAACTATTGATGAACGTGTAATTGATTGTCAGACTTCTTCTGATGATGATGAATATATCAGCGAAACTTCCAGTGAAGTTGATACACAGGAACTTTTCGAATTGGTTTATATAGCTAATAAGTAATAGTTTAAAAAATTATTTAAAAAATTTATTCAGACTATATCTTAATAAATGTATCTAGTTTTTTTATTACTAATGAATTAATGTATATTTGCAGATTTTTTTTATTATTAATAAGCTATGTATATATATTTTTTATTTTGAATAAGTAATATAGTTATTTTGTTTTGTGAATTATACTAATTGCTTTAATTTTATTTTCCATAATACATTCCCTATCATATATAATTTTTTTTTGTTCCGAATAGTGTACCCGGGTATAGAAAAATAATTAGTGTACCCGGGTATACTAATTGGATTTATTATTTTTTCAGAATATAGCCATTTTCCAATTAGAGTACCCGGGTATTGTATTCAGAACTTTACGGTAGTAATAACATTACCTAAAATTTTTATGTAATATTTGAAACTTCAATAAATAAATAAATTTAATTATGGGCGGAGTCTGAGGTGGTGTAGCGCATTAGCATTTGGCAGCGATGGTTCGATTCCAGCTCAGTTGAAAAAATATTTAATTAAAATACAAATGATTGAAATATCTTTAATAAATTTCCGATAGTATGTGGGTTAGTTAAGAATTATAGAAAGTAGTCTCAAGATTGTAACTTAGAAAAGATAATAAATTTGAAAAGTAACTATATTGATTAATTAAGATACCTCTCAAAATAGTTTTAAGATACAAATTTAGAAAAGATATAACAGATGTAAGATAAATTATAATCAGGCCACAATGGCCCTGGTAGCCGAGGGCTTTACCAGTAATTCAGTGTAATACGCAATATTCAAATAAATAAATAAATAATTATGGGGTCTGCGGTGGTAAAGCGCGTAAGCATTTGGTTGGGTTATTAACCGAGGAACTACAGCTGGTTCGATTCTTGTACAAGCACTAAAATATTTAATTTACAGAATTTGGTGACATTTTGGGACCCTTGGTGAGCAAATATTATAGTTTAAATATAAAATAAACAAAATACATAATATTTCTTATAATTTATTTATTAACGGTGTTTAAACTTTAATGGTCCGATGGTAAATGATGGTGTTAGTATTATTTTAAAATCTAAAGTGATTTGCAATAACTACAATATAATTAAATAAATTCAATATAATCATATTAATTTAAATTTTATTATTTTCAAGAAAGAATTAATTGAAAGGAAGACATAACTATTACTTAATAGAATTAAATTTTTATATAGTAATGGCTATATTTATAGTACTTCAAGTAGATGTAACGATTTTTGGAATTGTTAGGTTAGCTATACTCAAATATTTAACAGTTTTTTTATTATTTTAATCAAGAATTGAAAAATCATTTTAAAATTAACATTCATGGGAACAAGGGCTCTCATTTATATAGGGTGGTTTGTTATATTGATTCTTGAACCTTAAATTTACTTAGAAAATAGAATATGTTTCTGACATTATGTCTTTAGAGCAAGTTAGGAATTCTATTGTTTTAGTGTTGTTAAAAATTGAGCCACGGGTTCGAGAAGAGTCCGTGCAATCATGTAAGATGTGTTGGATAATAAACGGGAACCGCAATATTGACATCGTGGTTGTGTTTCATTTTTGAAGAGATATGAGTGTGTTATATTTGTTTAACCTAGTCGTATTCTAACATAGCATTTGCTCATTTCGAATGATGTTGATGTGGGTAGCTGAATGGGAGTCGGTTTGTTGTTGATTGATTTATATTGCAGCGTATATGCAGGCCATTCTCTTAGTTCTATGCATTTAAAACCTCTCCGATTCATCCAAATTAAAACCAATATTGTAGATAAAGTAATTTAGGAAAGTTGTATTTTAGGGCTAATGTAAAATGTTATGCCATATCTTAATTTAATTAATAATAATATTTTATACATTATTTGTAGTTTAGACGGACATTTACATTAAAAAAAAAACGATTTTTCAAAATAACAAAATGTAAAAATTATCTAATACATCTATAAAATTAATTTATTGCGAAAAATAAAACAATAGGACACTTTAAATATAAATACAAAATAAAAAAAAGTGATCAGATTGTGTCACTTAAATTATTTTTTGATTTATAAAAAAATTTTGTTAGAATTGTGACAATAAAAAAAAGAAATAAAAAAATTTGCAAAAAATACTTTCACAATATTATATTGTTTTTTTGATTTATATCAAATGAAATTAATGAACCATTGGTTTTTAAATGTAATATACAGTTTTTATGAATACAATTTTATTATGAGATATTTATCTTTTTATTCAATATTTTGAAAGATAGATTGTTTGAAAGATATGGACTGGGGTCCAAAAATTTTATCTGTTATTTTTTATTACAATTTGGTTTTATTTTAAGTAAAAATTATTTGATATTGTTTTATTGAATTTTTTTTAATTGATTCGCGCTTAATTTTCCGGTTGTTGATCGCCAATTATCTAAATAAAATTTTAATATTTATTATAATTAAATTTTATTTGTAATTAAATCTAAAATCGATAGCTCTGTAGTAAAGTGACGTTTTTTCAAGCGAAAAGTCTCGAGTTCAAACCCTGGTCGGAACATATCTAATAAAAAAATATAGTGTATATTACAAAAATTTAATAAAAAGTCGAAATGTCAAACTTAAAATTGCTGAAAATTTTATATACGAGTACATACATACTTCTAAAATCACACTTCAAACACAGTCTGTGTATATTAGCGTATATTAATTCTAAAAAAAATTTTTAATGTGCTTTTTAAATGTTCTTTCAATGTAAAAACAATTAAATTTAACCTAACAGTTAATTAAACCCGGGGTTAATTAACTTTAGACTTAATAAACCAAAGATGTTTAATTAAAAAATTGTTTTAGAAAATTACTTTTAAGAACTCTATTTACTAGAATTCTAAATCTCCTTATACCCTATTCACACAACGGGTCTATAACATGTTATAAAAATTGTATTCACACTACGAAAATTTGACGTTTTAATAAAAAAGTTTGCTTGACGTTTTTGTTTATAAAAAAAATTTTATTAGAAAATCAAAATGTATTATAAAAAAAAAAAAAAAAATAATTTGTGATTTAAGGCAAATAATAAAAAAAATCATTCAAGACAATGACAAATCCTTCAAGGGATATGAAGATCCAAAAAAACTTTAATAAATCGAAAAAAGAAATCGATTATATCAAAAAATTTAAGTACACATACTTGACAAATAACATGTTATACTGAATAACCAGTTATTATCATATTATACTTGACAGCTTTTTTTTCATGCAATATTTCTAGTTATAGGATATTATAACAACTAATAAAACAAATTAACGCTCATAACATGTTATATACCCGTAGTGTGAATAGGGTATAAGTCTATTCCAAATGTTCTATTAATTTTTCTAAAATAGTATCATTATCCGAAATCTAAATTTTAAAAAATAATTTAAAAACTACAGAGTTCAATCAACAGAATAAACTAAGTTAATATATTTAACAAAAAAAATTAAATAGTATAATGTTTAATGAACCTAATTATTATATAATTGAATAAATTATATATAAATGCTGGTTAATATTTTTTTTTCTCAACAACTTTCAATTTTAAACAATATGTTTCCAATCCTGTACTTAAAAAAAAAATATATATATATATATATATATTCATAAATATATATATAAATTAAAAAAAAAAATTAAAATAAATATCTCATTAAAATAAATCATAAATCAAATAAATTGTATTACAATTTTTACAAAGTATACATTATTATCTACCACTCATATCTATCAAGTATCACTATCTATTAAGTATCACTTATCTATCAAGTAATACCTATATTTTGTCAATTTAATAATAATTTTATTTATTTATTTTTTTAATTGGTTGATTATTAATGATGTTATATTATTATTATAATTATCAAACGTTTGTTAATAATCCATTTGTTAATTTCTAAAAACACACAATAAAAATTCCAATCATATTGTGTGTATGTCTTTTGTAGTGTGTGTGTCTTTTTTTAAATTAGTCATAAATTATTTCGATTTCATCCAAAATATTTCATTTAATAAATTATTAATAATTTTTTTTAAATACACACATTAAATAATAATTTATTGTAATAAAAACAATTAAATTTTTTTTTTTTTTTTAATTTCTTTATTACAGTTATAATATATAATATTTTAATATATACATATATCTAATAAGATACAATATGATATCCATGTCGTCTTTTTGTTTAAAATTACAATTTACAAAAAAACAAAATATCAACCGTCTGTTGTTTATTTTAATTTTTTAATAATTTCTTATATTTATTGTAAAAATAAAAAAATTGCTGGTTTTTCACCTCTATGACTGTCAATATTTTAAAATATAAATTGATAATTAACTATTATTTTAAATAAAAATGAAAGGTAGTTTAAATAAAACAGGATATTATAATTTAAGAAAATTATACAAAAGAAAAAAAAAGAAACAAAAAAAAAAATTTCATACAAGCTGGTAACAGTAAATTAAAATGTTGACAAGTAATTTTCGATTTTTGTTGTTATTCTTTGTTTTTTGTATCGAATTTAAAAAATTTTTTAAAATAAAAGAAAAAATTTGAATCGATTATTATTATAATATTATAATTTTTTTTTATTTTATTTATGCAGTTATTGTTTTTCTAACGGGATTTTTTTTTTGTAAAATTTTAAATTAAAAGAAAAGAAATTAATTTTCACATGAATTCAAAGTAGAAACAATGTTTAAATGCAATGATCTCTCGTATACTTTTGTAGAATTTCAATGATTAAATACTGCAATATTACTTTGTTTTTTTGTAAATCATTTTTGAGTTCTATTCAATTTTGAATTCTAAAAGGTTGAACCGAATCGGTGAGGCTAGGAAATTGATTTTGGAGAGGCTAGAAAATTGAATCGTTTATTTAATTAACTAATTAGAAAGTTTTCCACATATATTTGATCATCGAATTATAATTTTGTTGTAAACCTGCATATTATTTAGAAAAAAAAATATTTTATTTTTATGATCCCTACCAACCAGCTTTTTTTTCATCTTTAAAGTTGGAGCAGTCTTGCACGCCGAACAATACTGTACGCCCAAGTCAAACTGCGACGAAATCCATATTTTCTTGACAAATTAATGCGAAATATTTATTAAAGGAAAATAAGTTGTAGTTTTGTTAAACTAAGGATTTTAGAGTTGGATTCAAAAACGTGAATATTCGCCTTTTACATAATAAATATATATATATATTTTATATAAAACTTAATAACTTTAACAACTGGACACTCAGTATATTGTTTAATTATAAAAAATGTATATCACATTATGCCGAATGGATTTTAGAGTAAGGTTTAAAAACAGAGTTGCCTTTTCTCCAGAATTTTTATTATATATTATGTGTATGTGATATTTTGAATTATTTTATGGCTGGCTGGTACAGTAGTTAAAGTGCTGACATGCGAAAGTTCCGAGTTCGAATCCCAGAGTAAGTGAAAAAAACTTTTCCGGTTTTCGACTCGACTCGGCTACCATTCTTCATTGGGTTCAAATTAATAATTATATATCTTTAATAAAAAATACATAAATACAACAATATTAACAAATACAATAAATAAGCAAATAATTTAATTGAATAATATAAATCACAGATATGGAATACCATATAAATCAAATACAAAAAATTAGAATATAAACAATAGAATTGTATCTATTGAAAATCTAAGACATTTTATAAGGCCTAGCACTATCTCATGTGTAAATTGTATGTGGAATTCATTAAGATCAATACTAATAACACGAATATAATATGACCTCCTGTTCCAATATGCACCAACAGTATAGACAGGCTCTTTTTCTAAATTAAATTAGCTTGTTATTGTTATATATGTAAACTTTACCAACTTTATAATTTCTTGGGCTTATTATTACGATTAGATAGCTTTAGATTAGTGACAAAACCATTTGCCGATCATTATACTATAAGTTTTATCGCAAACTATTCTTCTATTTCATAGGATTATTTTCCCAGTGTTTTCTATTCAATTTTAAAAACTTTGAATCATGTTATAAACTTGTAAAAATATATTTTCAAAACAAAAAAGAAAAAAAACAACATTGATTGTTGTATCGAATTGTTTGATCGATACATTTTAACGTTTATATGGTAAATTAAATTCGATACTAAACTCGTTTAAGATATGATAAGTTTTGGTTTTTTGTTTAAAATCTTTTGTCATTTTTTTTTTTTTTTTTTTTACTAGTAACTAGTTTGTTAAGTTTTGCTTAACTTTCGGTGTCAGTTTTAAATTTAAAATCTTTTAAGAGATTTTTAACTAAAACTCGCTGAAAGTTTTTTTTTGTTTTTACTTTCAAATCCTTTCATAACTTCTTTTTTGTTTTGTTGTTGTTTAATGCCGCTGTTTTCTTTTTTTATTCAGATTTATAATGTAATTTTAAGTTGTTTGTTTGTAATCATAGTTAACAATCGTAGTTAAATCGATTCGATTCACTTTTTTATAGTTTCTAATAGTTTTCAGGTTTTTTTTATTTTTGTATTGTGACAATTGTCAAAGTGACACAAATGATTCTATTGTTCTGCGATTTGATGGGTGAATGCGATGATGATAATAATTCAAAAATCAGAGCGATTCAGAGGATTTTTAAATTCATACTAAAACAAAATAAAAAAAGTTTTCGAAATGAAAAAATAAATAAATCATGAATTAAACACTTGTTTATTATGTTTGTTAAAGTAGTAACAAAACTAGTAACGGTTTTTAAAATTAATGAGCTGTCATTGATCTTATTATTAATGTAATTCGGTTTTTTTTGTATATTTATTTTTATTTCTAGTATTTTATACTTTTCATCAAATGTTTTGTTTTTTATAATTTAATTACAACTTTGTAAATACTACAAATAGAGTAATTTTCATCTTATGGATCATTAGTTTTAAGATCATAATAAAAAGTGACAATATATTAAATAATTGGGTCTCCTAAATATAAATTGTGCAGCAAATTATAGAAATGACTGCTAGTAATTATTAATTTTAATTCGGTATCAAAAGTTTGAATATATGGTTAAAATCTAATCACTTGATTCCATTTTAAATGATGGAATTTAAAAATCTTGTATCATATGTGTGATTTAATATAAAAACGTTTTTGTGAGGAACTAAAACAAGGGCGTACTGGTAAGGTTAGTTGCGCTTATCGTTTATTTATTAATGTACAGTCCCCTACCACATTCAATGTGATAAGTGAGTGAATCTGCCTTCCCTTTTCAGGTGTGACAATTAAATTTATTTTATATTATGGTATAAACTATTTGATATCAATTATAAATTATATTTTTTTTTGATTAGATATTATCAGACCAGGATTTGAATCCGAGACTTTTCGATCTTAACTACTGTGGTATAAGTCAGATACCGTTTATGTTTTATATGGAGATTACTTATATAACTTATGCTGAAAATTCGTACTATACTAAATTTAATATTTCGTTTGTTTTAATGGAAATTGAAATACAAGTAATGGAAACTAATGTAAAAGTACTCAATGCAGTAGAATCAACATTTTTAATTTTGAAAAAAATATGACAGTTGTTGACATTTTATATAAGTGTAAACGTCATTGTATTGTACATTTTTACGTGGGGAAGTGTCAAAAATTCCGGAAGCTTTCTCATCGGATTTTCAACCCTCCGGAGATTTTTTTTTTGTTTTTGATAATAAGTTACTAGGGGATTTTGGTTCCGGGACTTCTGTCATATCGCCTTTAAAGGCCAATTTTTAAAAATTTT
This sequence comes from Dolichopus griseipennis, assembly GCA_963082915.1. Taxonomy (NCBI): domain Eukaryota; kingdom Metazoa; phylum Arthropoda; class Insecta; order Diptera; family Dolichopodidae; genus Dolichopus; species Dolichopus griseipennis. Next base: position 71,346,815 of record OY720441.1, on the reverse strand, counting down.
ACATTTTATATTTTAATCCGTTTTTTAAGATTTATTAAACAGTTTTTTACTTATTTTCAACTCTATATAACTTAACATATAACTTTATATACTTATGTATAAAATTATTAAATATCAACGTTTAAATATATGAAATTAATCTGTAATGAGATTAACTAAATGCTTTAATATGAATGTATATAGTATTATTTTATTTATTACTTGACTTTTAAATTAAATTTAATTCGATTTTTCAACATTATTTTAATATATTGTATAAACTTATTAAAAAATTTAAATCTTTTTATGTTTTAATTAAAATTGGAATTATTTTTTATTTATTTTCAGGTAAGTCCGAATGGTGAAGAAATAAAATTATTTTTTTATAAAACTTTTATTGGAATCAAAAAATAATGTCAAAAAAAATAAGGTGATTAAAAGTAATTTAATAATAAAAATTAAAATTTATAATATTCGAAATTTTAATCAAATCTAATTTTAAGTATTTTATTTTCAATTGAAAATATTTTAGAATTATTTTTATTACTAATACAGTTTTATTGTTTTTTCGAAATACCTTATATATTGAAAAAGTTATTTTTTAAATTTCTAGAAGGCGGTGATCCAATGCTCGCGTCGCTTCTAGATTAGTTTTGACTCTTAGATAGAATATATTGATTTAAATGAAACTTGACCAAATAGAAAAGCGACGCTAGAGTAGAAGATCTTTGAACTTTAATTCTTATCAAATTTTCCAGTAGAGGTCCTTTTTGCTTTTTCTTATCAGAGCAGAGTTAGTACTATCAAGCTAAAAAAATGTGTCTCTTTTTGTGCTCAGATTATCCAGTTTATCCATTTTGTGTTTCTTTTTTAACTCGTAGAGTGCTCAGAGCACGATCTATGAGTTCATAAAAATTTCTCAGATTTCATAGAGTTGTCAAACAAGGAAACGTCATTTTAAGAATAAAATATTAAAAACGCCATTAAAAAAAATATCCCGTGTATCAAGACATTTTGTTTTTAAATTTAATTTTTTAAATTTAGTTTTTTTAATATTAAAAAATGGAGATCGTAGTTTTCGAAGGATAAAAATTAAAATTTTAGATCTTTTAAATTTCAATTTTATAAAATGAATTTTGCCAAGCCCAACAATAATGACGTTAGAAAATAATTTGGATATAAGTTGACAATCTGTGCTCTGGGCATTCTTTTTTTTAACTCAGAGCGTCAGAGTTCGGATAAAATTTAAATCAGAGCATAGTTTGCTCTGATCGCTCGACATCTGCTCTGAGCACTGATCTGATAAAACACCGAGAGTGGAGATACAATGTTTAAGATAATTATATAAGTTTCTTTAAAATATTATTTTTAATTCCATTTTCCAGCTCTTTCTGAAAAGGTTTGGAAATAAAAACGAGTAACTTAAGGTATACGAGTATAGAGCTTAAAGTGATGCGAACATTTATCATAGTTTTTTTATGAAAGCACTCGTGTAAAGTGGGTTAGACCCATCCATTGCAAATGCTAAGTAAAAACAGCAAAAGTTCTGTATTGAATTGATTATAAGAAGATTCAAAATATACTCGATAATTTTAAAATAATAATTTTCCAAACTTTTGATATTGAGAATAATTGAGAATTATTTTTAGTTACTTTAGAAAAATATAAAAAAGTTTGAAATCGAATATCTTTTAAATAGGCACTTGCATTATGGGTAACTTTGCAAAATTTTCCAAAACGAAGCTCAAACATAATATTTTATCTCGTATCACATCTCTTTTCCATTATGTAGAATTTGAAGAAAGTCGATCTCTTAATTTTGCAATTTTTTTAATTTATAGATTTCATAAAGCAAATACTCATAGTCACAATTTACATACTATACCTTTACTGAATTACAATTGACACTTCCTGAAGATTAAAATTGATACTTTCTGAATTACACTTGAAAAGTTGTAGTTTCCTTCTCCATAAGTCATTTCTTCAAAATCCTTCATTTAAAATATACATTTAACCAAAGTCTTATCATAGTCAAATTATAGGTTTGCCGGTTAATATTTATTTTAGTTTTTCTTTAAATAACCCTTTTTTTTTCAAGGCACATAATTCTTAAACTGATTTCCTTCCAAATTCAATTATCATATTTTTCATTTCACCAGAAAATATAAAAAAAAAACTTCCTGGTCTTTTATCATTCCTGGTATTGTTAAAATATTCTAACTATCGTTATCTCATGTCCAAAATACTTTTTAATCCACAAAAACTAAATTACAATTAAAAGAATGCTTGAAAATTTCACTCTCTAATCGTATAAGTATAAAAAATTTTCCATCTAAATTTACCACACAATTAGCGGATATATTTTGTCTGGATTTATGCTGATTCCATTTCTCAATATACCATGTTGCATCACAACATAATTTTCTTTTTTAAAAATTATTTTATATTCCTATTCGAGAATTACCTGTTCCAAAATTTATTCTCTAGCAATTTGCAATAAAGATAACATCAGATAAGTCTTTTTGTAAATAGATTTATATGTATATATATATGTTCTTAACATTGTCAACTTTATCACTTTGTCGTCATCGTCATCAATGTCAACGTTATCATCATAGACATTGTATATAGGGACAATTAGTTTATATGGAAAATGAAAATTGAAATTTGCATTTTTTTGTTGGGTTAGTTGGTTTTGTTGTTGTTGTTGTTGTTGGATCATTATGTTTTCAAATACTTCAAGCAGGATAACAACCTTAAGTTTAATATGTTAAAACCACACGATAAAATTGTTTATTTTCAGTTGAAGGGAGAACATACCATAAAACTGATGTTGTTTATTAACTGACCAACTTCTATATACAACGACTGATTCATATGAGTTCTTTTGTCACGAATACTTGGCCTCTTAATGATAAAAATTAACTTTAATGGTACTGGGAACTTTCATATTGAAAGGGTTTTTATTCCATTCCATAAGTAAATTTCCATAGAATTTTAAATTTTGTGTTGTTCATTATCTTTTCTGAGTATATACTCTTTTCTTGAGAACTTGGTCCTTTTTTACATGAAATTTTGTCTATTTTTAAATGATTCCTGAATGCACTCTTAAAAAAAAAACTGAATATAAGCAAAACGGCGAGAAATCTTTCGCAGGCTCATGCCTTCTTTTCCCCGCTTTTTAAATAAAAGCAACCAGCACTATCCTTTAAGTACAGGGAACATAATTTAGTTTTTTGCAGCTTCTGAAAAAGACAATCAGTCACGAAGTTGACGATTCTTGCGACTTTTGTAACATATAGTGAGCATTTGCCAGGCGATTTGTATAGAAAACATTTTTTATAGCCTAAGAAAGCAAACATTAAACCTTATAGAGATTCTATTGTATAGAAGATACTACCGTATTAACTATTAGATACAGGAAAGCGGGGGTCAACTAACAATTTTAAAGATTCTGTCAAAAGTGAATGTCAACTAACCACTTTAAAGATTCAATCGAGGTTTCACTCCCACTCTTGGGTTGGTCTTATTTAAATTACCCACGTTTCTTCGCATCCAGCAGTGAGATCAACATATTGATGAAATATGTTACAGATTTTATATTAGAATCCATACAGCTTAAAACTAAAAAAGTTCGATACTTAAACGCACCCTAAAAAACAGCCCCCAAAAATAGGAGCTACCTTAATGTTTCTTTTTCTTTGCAGCTTATATTATAGAATTGGGAACTAGGTTTTTCAAATTATGTAATTTGACTTCCGGGTCCCAATATACAATATACACATTTTAAAAAAAAAGATGAATTTAATTTGAAAAATTTGAAAAAAGACCAATTTAATTTAAAAATAGACAAATTTCATGTGAAAAAAGACCAAATTCATGTGAAAAGAGTATTAAAATCATTTCTAAAATGGATTTTATGTTTTTTTGGAACATGTTCTTTTAAATGTTTTTGTTATTGTGTTGTGTTTTATTTGTTGTTGCTACAAATTGATATTACGAAAAATTGGATTTTCGGTTTTATAAAGCATCACTTAAAAAAAAAACAGAACTCCATGATATATAATTATTTCAAAAGAATGCTAAAGAGTATTTATTTGTAGACATTGTTGATATACTTGGAGCAAAACGCGTTATTATTATGTGATTTGGTGGAATTAACTGGTACATTATATTTTTGTTATGTTATGCGAAAGTCGCGATTCTTTAATTGAAAATTGCCTGTTTCTGTTTATTTATGTATGAAATAATTAGGATTTTTAAAGGGGGATTTTGATTGCAAGAAAAGATACAAGTAATTAGCACCAATACGATCTATAAATAAGACTGAAAAACTATTTTATAGTGTTTTTGTTTTTAATTAGATCGCGATTTTAAAATTATCTAACATCAAATAGAATATGGTATATATAGAAAAGAATTGCTTTTAAACATTGTAAGTATAGAATTTTCAATTAGTTTTAGATTTTTTTCATTTTAAAATTTTAGTACATTGTATGAGTGAGTTTTATATTCTAGGAAATTGTATTATAATTCATAAATTAAGTTGCAAACAAGTTTAAGTTTAACAGGATGTTAGACAACGCGACTACAGGTCATGTTGGAGTAATTAAAAAAAAGCAGTGAATAAATTTAGGAACTCTAAGTACAATTTTTATGTAAAAGAGTAATAGCCGTTAGTCGTTACTGTAGATTCAAGATTTCGAAAACTATAGATAATTGTTTTCCTATTTTCATTGGAATTCGTATCCGGGCCTCTCGAATAAAAAAGCCGTATTCAAACCCAAACGTTAGTATATAATTCGTATCAGTATTTCATTGATAAGCCCATTGTAATAAATATTCTCCCACAGGCTTCCGCCTACTTCAAATGTTTACTTATAACCACTAATAAATGTTCAAGTTAAGTAACATTTATTCTGAGTAAATTGTACATAAGGGTAATTTACCTACCCTTACTTGAAGGGTAGGTAATACTCGTATATTATTTAATATCTGTCCACACTATTTAAAATTAATTCAGCAATAAACTCATTATTTAAACCCAAAATATCCAAAATTAATTTATATTCAAAACTTTAAACTGCAGAATATTTTAAATATTTTTAACTTTTATTTTGGGGCTGGACAAAATATTTTCAAATATATTTTTAATCAATTTAAGTGATTGCAGTAATTTTTTTTTTTTAATTTTATACCATTCAGACTGATTTTAATTCAAATTCAATCGATTAAGTAGAAACCTTTTCAGTTTTTATCATATTGATAAAATTGCGACAAATGAAAATATAAATTAAATATGGAATGAGAAATTTGTAAAAATGAAATCCAAATAAAATTTAAAGGATTTATCAATTAATTCCTATATTTTAATACATATATGTAAGTCTTTATTAGTTTATGTCTATATGTTTATAATCAACTAAACATTTGTAGTAAAATAACTTTTAATCGTTTAATAGCAATAGGAATTGCTTTACTTAACTTGCTTAATAAACAAATTGTTTAAAAGATGAATGATGTTGATGATGTTATTTTAGCTTTTCGTGCTTTACAGAACGTTTTACACCTTTTTTTTGGAAAACTTGTTGAACGCTTTTTATAAATCATTAGTTTACATAAGAATATGGTAAGGAAATTATCAAAAGAGTATATAATATGAGTATATAATATTGTAATAAAAAAAGGATAGGATAGCTTAAGATCCCTATCCAATAATTTTATGGACCCCATCTATGATTAAGTGAAAAATCGATGAAATTATCTTTGAATTAACTCCTGATAAATAAGAGAAATAGTTTCCTTTTAATATTATTAAAATTATTTATTTTTTGCAAATACCAGTATTTCGTCTACGACATGCAAACTTCTTCAGTGCTTGTTTTCAGAATCGAGTTCTTATTAATTTCATAAACATTTCACTCAAATGCTTAATAATATATTAAATATTCTGATAAATAGTTTAATAAAAAATGAGTAATATCCGATTAACACTACAAACTGTCACATGTTGAACTTAATAATCTGCTCAGTGGATGTTTAAGAGGGTTTAATATGAAAAATATTATTGTTTTGAACTACATTGAATAAGTTAATCGATATTAATCAAAGTTTTTTTATATAACTTCAGTAAATTGACAGTTATATTTTTTAAATGCCTTCAAAAAAATTATAGAATTTTTATTTATGCACACAAATTTAATAATTACATAATTAAAATTAAGTATATTTTTCCTATAATTGATTTTTAATTTTAACATCTGTCAAAATTAAACGAGTTTTGTAGTATGGACAAGAAAACTTTATATACAAACTTAATATTTTAACATAATTTTTCCTTTCATTGATTTTTAATTTTGACAGCTGTCAAAAGTAAACAAGTTTTGTAGTATGAACAAGATTTTTAAAACTTTATGTAGAAACTTAACATTCTAACTTAATTTTTCCTATCACTGATTTTTAATTTTGACAACTGTCAAAAGTAAACGAGTTTTGTAGTCTGAACAATTTTTTTTAAAACATATTTACTTTGTTTTAAACGCCCATAGAATAAATAGAATATTAGATAAGATAAATATTAGGATTATGTTCAATACTTTGAATTGGAATAGTTTAAATTTATGATTTTAATTAGTTTAAAATTAATTACGAAATAAAAATAAGAATTACTATATTTGTCATTATTTACACTAATTGTATACAAATGTTTGTCCAAGTATCGGTTAAAAAAAAATATCCTGATATTAAATAACTCTTACAATATTATAAAAATAATTTTTAAATTTAATAAAATTTCTTTAAAAAACCTAAAATTTTTTTTTTAATTTGAATGTTTATCAACTCTTTCATTAAGCAACAATTTATAAAAAAAAATATGAGTACATCATTGCAACTTGTTCAATTAAATTGTCATCCAAAAATTCTAGGATAAAAAATTCAGTTTTTAAAATCCAATAACATATTCCATATATCATTTAATTCTGCAGTTACCTTTTAAACACGTACCAGGTTCATTTACTTTTTGTTTACTTTGGGTCTTCTTTTAACCGCCCCCCCAAAAAAAAAAAGGAATCTTCTATATTGCCTAATACAATATTTTTAGTTGCAAATGATAAAATTTGCATTTCATTCGAATCTAATTCCAATTTAATTGTAGAAATATATATAGGAAAAATACATACACATTCATACATATATATATATATATTCAATATAATGAATTTACAAACGTAAGTACATAAAAAACATACATCAGTTTCATTTCAATAATCCTTAAGTTTAACTCAACACTACATAAGTGTATCTAATCTATATATAAGTGTACTCTATATATAACAAGTAAATTCAAATTATACATACTACATACATACACATATGTATGGATGCAGAAATCTGTATACGTATGTCCATTTTGTCGAAAGTTGATTAGTTTAAAGATTCTTTAACTGAATGCATAATATGGAAATTTAATGAACTCTCTCCGTAATAAGGCAATATCTATAGATATATTTTTATTTTGGTTTTTGGTATAAGGTCCTTCTTTAGGCATGTGCCTTGTGGTATTTTAATTGAATCAATATGCAGGAATTGAACTTTTTATTTATACTTTTGTATGTTGAAATTTTGTTTATGTTTCAATTAGTTCATCAAAAATATTTGATAATTAACCTAATATGTTAGTTTTTAATTTTTTTCATTTTTGTATCTTTAGATTAAGTCCGGAATCGGTACCTACATAATATGTATATCATGTATCTTTATTCATTAGTTTTTTATTAAAATTAAAAACCTTCAATTACTAATTTAATAATTAGTTTCCATTACAATTTTGTCCAAAAATGAGAGTCTGTTATCCAAAAGATGAATTAAAAAAAATAATAAATTAGATGGTATATATTTTAAATGTTTTTTATTTAAAAATTAAAAATTAAATTTAAATGATACAGATCAATTAAAATTTAAGAAATTTTAATAGTTTCTTTTTACAGGATATAAAATATGAAAATTTTTTAGCTTTAAATAAGAGTATCTTTTAGGTTATATTTAATTCCAAAACAAATGGGCTAAGTTCTAATTAGAAGTTTTAAGTGACCTGGATTATTCTCAAGCTATAAAATTATATTATGTATTAACACTTATTGATCTGAACAAATTGGCAACTTTTATTCAATATAATTTGAAGGAAATGAAATATTACTTTAGCTTTTATAGATTTTAAAATGTGACCTAATGATTTTATTAACACATTGGCAACCTTAATTGAATATAATTTTAAAGTACTGAAATAGTAAAAAATAGCCTTTGAAAGGCATGCAACTTAATTATTTTAACACATTGGCAACATTTATTAGATATAATTTTAAAGTACTGAAATAATGATTTTAACACATTGGCAACCTTTATTAGATATAATTTTAAAGTAATGAAATAGTAAAAAGATCTTTTGAAATGTGAATATGTATTCTTAAGATTAAAATAATATTATGTACCTATAGGATTTCTAGTTTTGAAATATTACAAGGGTAAGTATTAAAAGATAGTGGGTTGTAGATATTGAAAGAAGGCAAGCTCCATACTTAGTTCACATTATAAAAAATTACCAATTGTTACTTATACCAACTCATACCTTATAAAAGCGAATTCCGATATATTTTTTTGAACAAATAAAATTGTTTAACTAATAATCGAAACTGTATTTAACATACAGGAAGAGAGTAGAAAATTCAGCCTAACAATATGTTCTTATACCCTTTTTTTTTGGAGTTTAAAAATTAAAATGTTTATGGAACTTTTATAAACCTGGAGTCCTTTAACTGGGTGAGGTATTATTTATAAATTTTTATACAGATCAGGTTAATAATAAAATTATATAAAGAACGAATTATCTGGTACGTAGATTTCGTTATCTACTACATAGAGAACAAAATAGTATTATTATGGACTTCTTTCTATATTTAAAATAACTATTTACCATTATTAAAAAGTATTTACCAGGATATAAATCCGTTTTCAATTTAATTAAAAAAAAAATTATCATTAGTAGGTACTATTAGATTAGATATATTTTAAGCAAAAGACAATAACAACTTTTAATTGAATATAACTATAGCAGATTACAATTCTAATATTAAACCATATATCAAATTATTACATAAATCATAGTTCATGATCTACAGTATAAATTAAATAAAAAATCTGCAAAAATATTAATTAAAAAATTATTTCATTAGCAATAAATAATAACTAAATGTTTCATTTTAATTATAAGATACTATTCTCTTACATGTTTCTAATAAATTTTGATCTACAAACATTTTAAAAAATCTTTTATTATAACTCATTAATAACTTATATTTTAACTCATTAATAACTTATAAGTTATAATCAACAAATTTTAAAGCAACTTCCATTTATGAAAAAAAAAAAAATTAATGCACTTTTTTTATCAGATCGTTTTTTGTTTTTTTTTATTTTTTCAGTAAATATAGATTATAATCAGTTTAATTAAATTTAATTAATAATATAAAACATATTTGAAAAACTTTTTATAATCCCTATAGACACAACGACACCACCGTATATAGTATCAATAACTCTAATTAATTTTTGAATTTATTCTTCGGCTTTTAAATTAACCCTGTAATGTATCAGGGCTAAAATTAAGTAAGTTAGAATTTTATTTGGAGTTCCAAATTTCATATTTAAAGTATTTTTATAAAAAGTTTCATATTTATTTTATTTTCACTTTTGTAATCCTTTAAAAAAAACCATATACAGAATATTAGATACATGTTAGTTACCTATAATTTACTGTAACAAAGACTAAGAATTGAAAAAAAAAAATAGCTATTATTAATGTTTAACCCTGTATTAGTTTAAGTATATTTAAGTAAATTATAATTTTTTAACAAAATCATGGGAAAAAAGGAAACGAAATAAACATGAAAAGTTCCGAAACAATATTTATTTCAGAACAAAAAAAAAAAATATTACTCCGATTAAAAATATTGTTGTGGAACTCTTTCTAACGTTTTTCTTTTTTTTTCACTTTTATCTACAAAAACCGAAAGTTAAAATTCCGGGGGAAAGTGAAGCTCCTTTCGTATTTTACAATTTTTCAAAAAACCCCAAAAAATATGAAATTCCTGTTCCTTGAAACCCAGTAACCGCATCGACATAATCTAAAGAATAAAAATAATCACCGGTTAGGAAAACTAAAATAAAGGGATCAAAATTTAAAAATGCAAGTCAACTCCCATAAATATCCTTCGAAAATTAGATTGCTCTTTTTTAAGATATTTCTTATGTGCCCATTTTAGTTTCTGCGATCAAATCAGGGAGGACTTAAATCCAAGAACTGGAATTTTATCTCAATTTTGAACTTTGTTTCCATTTTAACCCGCAATTATTTCGAAAAGTTTTCGGAAAAAAATTGAATAAAAAATTAATTTTATTCCAATAACGTTTCGTTCCGGGCACCTGATTAACAATCCTAGTATGCATCACATATATCCATACATAGAATTACACAAAAATGTTATTCTTCCTTTCAAATATAAATCAGACTACAATTGTTGGTTTGCCAAGGGTTAATTATTTTTTAGTAATAAAATTAATTCAAACATCGTTTTGTTTCGGACCCCTGATTAACAATACTAGTATCATCCATCACATATCCTTACATATATAAAACCACACAAAAATGTCACTCCTTATTTCAAATAAACATTTATCTCAGACTACAATTATCCAATTAACGAGGCCATTAATATAACTCTTGGTTTGCAAAGGGTTAATTATTTTGTAGTAATAAAATTAATTCCAATATCGTTTCGCTCCGGACCCCTGATTTAAAATCCTAGTATCGTTCCATATATTCTTACAAACATCCAATTACACAAAAATGTTATATCTTATGTCAAATAAAAATGGATCTCAGACTACAATTATCCAATTAACGAGACCATTAATATAACTATTGGTTTGCAAAGGGTTTAATTATTTGTAGTAATAAAATTAATTCAATCAAATATATTTTTTTGTTGTATTAAAAAGTTGTACTTACCAATTAAAAATAACAGTAAACTTATATATGAAACCATTTTGATATATATATGTATATACTATATTTAAAAATATAACTATAAACAATAAATTGAATTTCCGATTGATAATTTGTATATAATTATAATAAAAAAAAATTTCAATTAAACAAAAATTAAATTAAAATTTCGCACATTAATTTACTTATTTTTTTTTCTATCAATTTTTGCACTTAAAAAATTTATTTTAAAAAAATATATAAATTATTTTTGTACTCCATAAATATTTTTTTTTTTTATTTAATTAGATATTATTAAATATTTGTTTTTTTTTTATTTTTAATTTATTTAATTAGTTATTATTTCATTGCTTGCCTAATTAATATTATTTTCATTTTGTTTTCATTGATTTTTCAAAATATTTTTTTATATAAACAATATAATATTTCTTTTATTAATTATTATTTATTTATTTTCATATTGTTTCTTTCATTATTTAAATTAAATTTATAATTTTCATATAAAAGAATTAAATATTTTGAATTTTATTATTCAGATATAGGTATAAATCAATTTTATAAACATTTTATATATATTTTTTTTAAGGAAATTCACAAATTATTTATAAAGATTTTGTTTTATTTTTTAAAACTTTTAAGGAACGTCATCTTTTTTTGTATGTGTGGTGTTTATCCAAATTTTATTTCATTCACTTTTAATATTAAATAAATTTAATTATTTAATTTAAAAAAGAAACGGTTAAAAAATGCGTCCGAATTTACGTCCGAAAAAAATCATTAACCAAGAAATAAACAAAATTTAACCAACAAATTCGTTCAAAGTCTTAAAACAAACTGTTTGTATTATCTTAAGATACTTTTCTTTTTGTTTAAACCGTTAATTTTTTTTTTTAATAACATTTTATTTTTTAACACTAACTAGAATTACCGTGTTTCTCTCTCAATACTGTTTTTTTTTTTCATCAAAATTTAAATTCAACTTTTAACTGAAAAAAAACATTGAATAACGAATTTTAATAACGAACCAAAATGCAAAAATTGTTATTAATAAAATTGAAAATTACATTTAACAGATTTTGATAACATTTATACATGTTAAAATAAATGTTAAATTATTTGATTATAAAATATGATCTGATAAAAATAAAAATATAACTGTATATAAATGGGAAAAGTCGAATTGTTTTTTTTATTTTGTATTTTAAATTAAACATAACTTACCTAAGTCAATATTCTTCTACTTTTAAAATAAAAGTTGAAGCTCGACTTACTCAATATTAAAAATACATATATAATACAAATATAAAATACACATATACAAATACATTTAATACGGAATTAAGTTGGATTTTTTTAAATTCAAAGAAGAAAAAAATAAAAACAAAAACGTAACAATGAAAGCGAAACATAGGTGTATATGAAATCTGATATTTACATTTTGTTTTGTCTCAGTTTTTGGTTTCTCATGCTCTGTTTTTTTTTTTCTTCAATATGTTTTGTTGTTGTTCTGCTTTAACAGTTCAAACCAGACTTCAGTTTGGTTTGTTTATAACTTGTGTTTACAGTTTTTTACTCACTGTCATTACTTCTTTTTTAAATGCAGAGAGTTTAATGCCAGAGAAATTGTACCAATTTGTTGAGGAGAGTATAGATTAAAGAGAATCAAACATGTTTGATTATAAATTGATCTGTATTATCGATGCCGGTATTTTTATTGTGTTTTTTTGTTTTTATTTGATTGTTTGTTTGTTTGGTTTTTGTTTTTGTTGGTTTAACTGAAGATCACTTAAGGTTATTTTATGGTTTTTTGTTTTTGTAAATTTTTAGTATAGTAAAAAATGAGAATTAAAAAAAATTGTATTTTGTCATCTATTTTTATGAATCAACATCAATAAGGTCTTTGATCATACCATTATTTTCAAAAATATGATAGGCGACAATTTGACAAAATTTGTCGCAACTTTTTTGACAATTCGGTTTTACTAAACTTTACTCTTAAATTTTAAGCAAATTTTTTTTGGATAAGTGAATGTTTTTTTACTATTTAAAATTTTATAGGGTTTTCATTAAAAACGCTTTGATCATTTAGTTTATAAGCTAAATAAACAAGTGATAAAAAAAAACCAAGGGTTTTTAAAAAAGCACATTTTCAAAATTATATTGTATTACATACTGAGTTTAACTTTGGAAATATTTACTTGGAAATAGTTACTATAATGACTTATAAAATTTACTACTAACAATAAATTTTTTATTTAAAAGTTGTTATAGCCCTTCAATGGGGAAGGTTGCCAAATTTCTCAAGAATCTAACTTCTTTCCCCTCCTCCCCCCAAGCAAAAATGGGTAAAACTGAGAGACACTTTCTTCAATTTAAGGAACCCGTTTTAAATTTAAGAAAAACCTTTAACATATGTTAAAATATAATGTTAGACCGTTAAATTTTGTATATTAATAAAAAAAAAATTGGACAGGTATTCAAGTTACAGGTGCTTAAAAATAGCATAATTTCAATTTTCGGGCCCTTATAGCTCCTAAAAAGGGGGCTTGACAAAAAAATTTTTTTAACTGACTCCTACTATTTTTTTAGGATCTTACTCCTCCCAAAATTTCAAGACTCTAGCTTGAACCGTTCAGAAGATATGTGTGGCCAAAAATTTTGCAAAAATTGAGTTCTATATAATGGTAAATTTTAGTAGCGTATGGCAACCCTATACATTTAAGCGACATATTTTTGTAAAGTCTATAAAAGCAGCTCTCTTCTACAGTTTTTCGATTGAAAATAAACCTAACAGAACTCTTGTTATATCAATTTAAATATAGGGCTTTTTTGAAAATTTCAGAGGCTGTAACTTCGTCACCCTTCAAAATTAAGAAAAACCTTTGACACATGTTGAAATATTATTATAGAGCTTTGAATTTTGTCTATCACTAAAAAAAAATTTGGACAGGTATTCAAGTTACAGGTGTTTAAAAATAGGAAAATTTCAATTTTCGAGCCCTTATAGCTCCTAAATAGGGGGCTTGACAAAAAAATTTTGTTAACCGACTCCTACTAATTTCTGAGTATCTAACTTCTCCCAAAATTTCAAGACCCTAGCTTGAACCGTTCAGAAGATATGTGGGGCCAAAAATTTTGCGAAAATTGAGTTTTGCGTAATGTTAAATTTTAGTACCGTATGGCAACCCTAAACATTTGCTTTGTAAAAATTTATAAAGTTTATGAAACCAGCTATCATTTGCCGTTTTCAGATTGAAAATATATGTAGCAGAACTCTTGTTATAACAATTTAAATATAGGGCTTTTTCCAACTTTGGGGGGCTACAGCTATATTTTATTTTAAAATTTGTATTGTTGAAATATATATAATTTTTAAATTTTTATTGTTGAAATATGCATGTAAAAAATTATTAGGAGGGATTTTATAGTTGGTTATAAAATGAGGTTAGACACCTTTTCTAGATATATGCACATGAGTTAGGATGGATTGTTTGAGTTTTTTTCAATTGTTTTTTGTGGAATTTATTTTATGGAATTATGGAAGTATGTAAATCTTGAAAAAGAAATCGCTTTTTTGGTATTTTGTACCCAACCCGAATGTTTTGGGGTTGTGTGTTTTGGGATTTTGTAACTTGGGATTTTGTGTTTGGAATTTTGTGATTGGGATTTTGTAATTTGGGATTACGTATCCAACCCCAAAAAATGTTCTCCAAGTTAGAGCCTTGTTCTAGTTTTTGACTTCAATTAATAAATATTATTGTTGCACCTTTAAGCAGGGTTTTTTAGAAAGATAAGAGATCAATTAACACTGTGGTAATCAAGCCATAAATCCATAGTCCATTTTGAAGTAAAAGAGATGTCAGCAAAATTACTTCACGATCACTTTAGGATGTGATCTTCCAATTTTTCGTTTAAATACAGCGCATGCTTAAGCACTACTCCATTCAAACTATAGCAGTGCTTTACAGTGCAATAAAGTTTCTCTTTTCAAAAACCGGAAATTTTTGTTTCAAAAATCGAATTCCTATTAGTTTGGGATTGTTTCCCTCCTCTAAAGACTAATGATGAATAATGAGTCATGTCAGGTTACGTTATTAATACTATAACTTAAATTTAACTTTTGAAGTTTAATTTAATATTTAACATCAATAACATGTCCCAGAAATCTAAACCTTAAGCAAATAATTGAAAATCATGTTATTTATAAAGAACTTTATATTTGATTTATAAAATTGAATTAATTTCAAGTCTAACATCCATAATTACATGAGAACTTTATTACTTATGATGCATTAACTTTGAATTAAAAATTCTTTCAATAGTAGGAAAATCATTGAATTAATTTAATTAAAAATTCAAACTTTATAAGTTGTAATAAAATTATGATTCTGTTATCTTTTTTCAATATTTTTTAATACAAAAAGTGTCATAAAACAAATGTTTATAGTTTTGAATGGATGAATACTTGAATTTTAAGTTAATTTTCGTTTTTTCTACAATGTTTCATCAATTCAATTTTCACGTGTTATAAGTTTTAATGGGAATTAAAATTGAATTGTCTTGTTTTTTTTTTTAATTTTAAATTGAATTGCATTATTTCTAGTTTTTTTTTTGTTTTATAAAATGTAGGTTAATTTTATTAATTTTATTCAAATTAAAATTTTAACAAGTTTTCTTTTCAATATCACTGGGTTTTCAAACTTTTTAGGTTTTAATTATTTGTTAGTTGATTTTAATTTTTATACATTATTATTTTTATAGCTAATTTGCTCGTCTATTTTTTATTTTATTTGGAAACTAGTCTATTATATTGGAGCACCACAAGATAATCAGGTAATTTGCACAGGGAGGGGTAGTGTTTTTAAGATTTCGAAATCATATTCTTGTAGAGTTAACAATTATTATACATTTACATCAAGATTTTGGGCTTGTTGTTTATAATGTATGTGAATCAGCTTCAATATATAAAATTCTTCGATTTATTTAGATTCTAATACTATTGAGATCTAAAAATCCTGCAAAACTTCGTTTAATCTTAATAATTCATAAAGAAGTACAATTTTTTAGATTTTAGAAGTTCATTCAGTTCCAAATTTAAAAATGTTTATTATTGTTAATTATTTATTTATATTTAATATTTAAAATCAAATAAGGTTTAATGATTTATTTATTTATTTAAATTCTAATATTATAAAAACAACTTAAGTAATATTAATATTACACTCGGCTACAGCGGACTTGCTTGTTTTTTTTTCGAAAAACCTTTAGTTATAATTTTGCATACTTTTAGGATACAATTATAAATTTATTTTTCTGCTTTGACATTTTCATTTCATTTCAGTACCAGTGTCTAATCAAATTTGTATGTTTTTTAGATATATTTTAAATTTTATAATTCAAAATAAATTAGATTTTCAAATACAAAAAGTAATTCATTGACTTTTAGGTAAATTTTTTTTGAATAATTCATTAAAAAAACTTGAAACTTTCTCTACTTTTGCTCTTTAACTTAATTTTCAACTGTGTTTTTTTCTGATCCTGAAATAATGAAGGTGAAAATTGTTTTAAAAACTTAAAAAAAAACTGCAATTATAAATTTAAATTAAATTGAAGGTGTTAATTGGTTTTTTTTTTTCAAAATTTATAATTACTACTTTAAGATTGTTTTAATTAAAATCCTATTTTTATAGTTTTAATTGAATTGTAAATTTTCTTGGTTTTTTAATAATTTTCCCAATGCTTTATCATTGTTGGAAAAATTGTTAATTATTTCTATAAATATTGCATTAGATTTTTTATTTATTTATTAAAAAATTAATTAAAAAATTCGGATTACATGTTAACTGTAGTATGTCAAAGATTTTCAAATTCGTCGAAGTCAAAAGCGTCGTTTAACGTAATATGGTAATTTGACAGTTAATTCAAAGATTTAAAGGAACTCACTTTCTAAAACTTCCTTAAATTTATTAAAATCGCGGAGAAAATTTAAAAATGATCAGTAAAATATATTCTGTCCTAAAATTTAAATCTGCCAAATCAATGCTTAATTGGATTTAATTGATTATTAAATCAAATTTTAATTATATTTATAAATGACAGTAGTGTCCCTCAGTTCCTTTATCCCTATTATTAAATAGTTTAATTCAACTAAATTAACAACCCTGCTCCAACATATTCCAATTAATATTAAATAACTATACTATTGTATTGACCACTACAATTGTATAAAAAAAACCAACAAACCACCCACTGAGAGGACTTTTCATTAGTATGAGTTTTTATAAATAAAATGATAGTCTTATTGTCAAACGCATTGTTTTCATATATTTTTTTTCTCACTCTTTTTTATTTGCGTAATGTAATTTGTTTAACTAAATGGTAACATAAAACATATATGTTATATACAGTGTTCTGCAAAACAATAGAGCAACTACTTCAATGGAGTATATTTTCTTTAATATAATTTTTTTTCGAATTTTTTTAGAATGTCGTTAGTGAAAGCACAATTAATAGATTTTATGCCCTATCATTCTTATCATTTTCGTCCCCTTCAATATTTTAAAAACTCAACAAAGTCTTGTTAGTAATTAACAATAAAATAATTAATTTCAAGCACCACACACTCGCTTCAAAAATTAAACTATATAGCTCAATTATTAAAACCGGCCTAAAACGGCTGACGTCAAAATCAGGGCACTCAAAATCCCGAAACATTAAAATGTCATCTAGAACTATTTGTCTTTTAAATAAAATTACAAATTGTCGGTATTTTGCAAATGTAGGAATGTCGGCATTTTGAATGTGAGGATTTTGATAGGTCGGGATCTGAAAGTCGAGATTTCGTTACAGATCCGATCAAAACCACTTTAAAATGCCTCCTACAACTTTTTGCCTTTTCTAATATGTCGGTATTTTGCTCATCCCGGAAGGTCGGAATTTTCAATGTAAGGATTTTGATAAATCGGGGTTTGAAAGGCGAGATTTCGTTACAGACCCGATCAAAACAACTTTAAAAAGGAAAAGCTTCTCTGAACAAAACTGTTACAATAATGAGCACTAAACCACTATTTTTGCACATCACTCTATTAATATACACATAATTGTTACAAATTTGTATAATTATAGTATAAAAATATTTTTCCATTAAATTCAATAACATTTACCACATTATTAACCACAAATTACGGTATTGTTATCTCTCGCAATTTATGTCATTTCTGTAATTGTTTGTTTACCTTAAAATATTTTCAACTTCATAAAACAAAAAAATGACTTTGGATAAAATTGAAATAGAAAAAAACAAACAAAAACACAAATAACAAATTTTCAATTACATGTTTAGTGCAACACAATTGAAAAACCAATTTGCGGGTAATAGTTAGAGGGATAAATAAAGAAAAAAAAAATTATAACACAATTCATTAAAAAAAAAAAAACTCCATATATTATAAATTTTCTATAGTATAACAACATTATTTAGGAAAATTTCTGCAATCATTTCCATATTATTTGGATGTTTTTAATTTTTATTTTTTTTTTGTTGTTTTTCTGTTATGTTTGAATTGTTGAATACATAACGGGGAATTGCAAAAAACAAAAAAAAAAATGAATAAACGGTATTCTTATAATTTAATCCAAAAAATATATTAAATGACATGAACATTAAACATTTACAGATTAATTTGTAGATTTATTATATTTGAGGTAAAAATTTTAAATAACGGGACTTTTAATTTTTTTTTTTTTACACACTTTTCTTTTGCTTTTATGGTAGTAAAAAAAAATATTTGCAAAATTTAACCCTTTAACGTGAAAATAATTCTGGTAAAAAATATGATACATCAGCCAATAATATCAAAAATTTTATTTAAAGTTGGCGCACTGGAAACTTTTTTAATGAAAAGTTAAATCTTTAATAATCTTTTCGAAAATGAAATTTTGAATTTTTTAATAAAACTATGTTAAGTTAATGACTGAACTTAAAAACACTGCGCACTGGAAATTTTTTAATGATGATGTTTATCAAACATTTTACCCTTCAAAACATTTGAATTTATATTTATAATAACACTATCTAAAGTTAGCGCACTGAACTTAAAAATTTTGCGCACTGGAATTTTTTTAATGATGATGTATATCACATTTAACCCTTCCAACAAAGAAATTTAAATTTTTAAGGTAAAACCATCAAAAGTTAGCGCACTGGAATTAAACATTTTGCGCACTGGACACTTTTCATTGATGGTGTTTATTACATGCAACCCTTTAAATGATAGGAACTTTAGATTTTTAAATAAAACTATTTGAAGTTAGCGCACTGAACTTAAAAACTGTGCGCACAGGAATCATTTTAATGATTAGAATGTTTACTGTTAGCGATCCTTTAATAGAACACTGGATGTAATTTCTTAAAATCTATTCCCAAATATTAATTCAATTAAAATAAAAATTTATAGCGTATAATAAACCCAATTGTTTCATGTTTCTATTAAAACTTCGCTAATTTATTTTTCACTGTTTTATATAGTTAAATTTTAAAATTAAGTATATATATATGCATATAAATAAAATAATTATAAAATATATATAATTAAATATTTTTTGCTTTTCATACTTTTTTTATTTTTAACAAAGGTTTTTCATCGCAATTTTCTTTTCTACATATACAATATATACAACCAATAATAAACTGTGGTCCAAATTTTCTACTGTATTTAATTTCGAATTATCCTATTGTTTTTGTTTTTATTATAATTTTTTTGTTTTTGTATTAATCTTTTGAAATGTTTGTGGGAAAATTTTGGTCACTTCTCAATACTTTTTATGTATAGAAATTTTTAATATAATTTTTAATACATTATCAACATAAAATGCATCTATTTAGAGCAAAAAAAAACATTTATAGTGGTGTTTATAAATATCATACAAATATATTGTTTTTGTAACCAATATTAGAAAATTTTAAATATAGGTTCAATTTGATGTTCGATTCAAAAAACAAACATTGAATTGAATCATCCATTGAATTTCTTTATTGTTTTATTATATAAGGACACAAGTGTCCAAGTACATTTTATAAAATCATATTTATATATTGAATGCATTTATTAAAAAACGTTTTAACTGTTAGAAACAATATAACAAATTTTGGCTTATGATGGAAAATGTATAATATCTAATAATGATATTTCTTACAAATTTGCTTCAGAAAATTTTAAACTTTGCAAATTAAAAAAACTAGAGACAATTAAAGACAGATTTTATGAATAATATATGGTGACTTATTTTAATTGTTCATCGAAAAAGTGTAAAATTCCCAATTACTAATATTTGATGATTCCACACGTATATGATAACAAAAAAGTGTTCTATAAACTTATAAGTTTTCTGAGAACGCTTCAGGACGCTTTACAGGAGTTATATAATCTCCCGGGAAGTTTAAAACTGTTGCGCTCCGGGAAATTTATTTCAACACTTTATTTATATGTAATACTTAGAAGATGTACTTAGAAGGTGTCCCGTGATACATGGACTTCTGACATGGAGCAGGAAGTGATGGGGAATGTTGAAACAAAACAATCAAAAAATTCTATGGAATGTGGGGTTTATCTTAGGGCACGAAGGAGTCATGTATAGCCTTAAAGGCTTATAACTTTAAAAATATGGTACTTTGGATTTATATCTTCAGAATTAGAACCCCTTAAGATATTGGAAAAATAAAAAGAATTTAAATCTTATTGGATTATCTTTATAGTCCACGATCATTTTAGTTTGAAGGTTTTTCATTTTGGAGTTTAATAAATCATAAAGTTTATATTTTATCATAAGTTTTTAAATTTTTGGACCTCATAACTGTTTGTAGTCTTTAAATGTAGGGGATAACTACAGCATTATTTTAGAATTATAAAATATAGCAGTTAATAGTGTTAATTTTTGTTTTATGATGGTTTAACTAATTTTTTTCTGAAAAAAGTTGATAATTTTACTTTTAATCCGTACATACTCCAAAACTAATCTAAATATATAAAAATTAAAGTTTGTTTGATTATTTGTTTGTATGTTGCAAATAAATTGCTAAACTCCTGCTCAGCTGATTATCATGGGAATTTGTATAAAGAGGTTTCTGAGTATACGGAAAGAAATCTTGGACTACAAAATTTCACTCTAACGGACCGACCGCCAATTTGAGAACTGAATAAACACAATTAACAGATTTGAAATATGTTAACCTAAGCCAGCCCGACGATTGGTAAAAAAGGTTTTTGGAAGCTAATTTCGTCTATTTTCGCGAATTACTACTTTGGCTAAAACGAAAGTCTCAAAAACATTTTTTTACTTCCGTTAACCCATTGCGGCACGACAGCTTTTTATAGGTTTTTGCTTTTCTTTATAAATTATTATATAATTTCTCAATTGATTTCAAATTGTTGACTAATTGACTTCAAATTGTGTGTACTTGATGCTCTTTGAGAATGGAGTTCACTCTATTAACATACATATAATTTGTTAACACATGTCGTCCCAACGATTAATCAAAAAAAAAATTTAACATTTTTTAATAACATCAACTTAAATTAAATCGTTATTGGGAGGCGCAGCAACGCGCATCGTGCATTAGCTAGTATAATATAATATTTATTTTCATATGTAAGTTATTCTCAATTATAATAAACTCCTCTGTCTTCTTATTTTATAATACTTCAATTGCATATGTATTATCCAATATTTAAAGTATTTAAACAAAGCACCTAATAGTTCACATTTTTTTTTCTTTGCCAACATAATTTTATGAATATTCCACTTACATTTTTTTTTTTACTTAAATGCCCCCTACTAGTAAAACTGAACAATTTTTCATCAAATTCTTAGATAACACAATTATAATATAAAACTTATACATTATATATTTAATGCAAATAAGTGAGTGAAATGTTAATATTGTCATATATGGAAATTAACAAACTAAACAAAATTTTCCTAAGTGGGAGTCTCATTTGTCTTGTAAAAAAAAATTCATACATTACAGTAAGTTGAGTTTTTTATAAACATATTTAGGTAGTATCTTTTTTTATGTTATATACTATACATAGCTATCTTATAAATAATATCTTTGAATCTGAAGAGCTATTTTTGAAATATATGTGTATAATATAAAACACTCAATTACTTTCGCCAATTAATTTTTCTTCTTATGGTTTAGTTTAAAAATTTAAGTTGATTTGTTGTACTTATGTACAAATTATTTTTTTTTTAATTTTTATGTAATTAAAAATTTATGTATTTTTGTAAATATAGTGCATAAGTTCAATACATTATTTAATAAAATTTAAAATAATTATACTGTAAAAATTAATTACAGTGATAAATTTTTTTACGATAAAGGTGGTCTAAGCTCTACAAAAAAATAAATTATTTAAAATAGATAATCTCTATTTAATTAAGAGATATTTGTATGTTATAATTTAAGATAATTGTACAGAAATGTTGGAAGAGTATTATAAAAAAAAGATAGATGGTATAGAAAAGAGATTGGACAAAAATTAAAAGTTAAATTAAGACATAAACTAAGAATATATGGACATATAGAAGAAATGGACAAAATTGATTTAACATGAATTGAATGAGAAAGGAAGATATTGAAAATATTTATTAAATATAAAGCAGATTAACAGTTGGAGGTTTTTATTGATAATATTTCTATCCATATTTAATTTCATATATAATTTTAAAAATATGGTTGTTAGAAAAGCAAGACATATTTAATGAAAACAATGGAGGTTTATTAGATTATAACATACAAAATGAAATATTGCAGGAATATGGAAAAATAGCCATCAACTGGAAGGAAAACAAGCTACAAAAATGTTTTAAAGATGCTATATACAAAGAAAACTCAAATAAGATGTATTAATTACGAGATCACTAAGTTTGTCGGACGAACACAGAACCTCAAAAAAAAATTCTGAAAAAAAAGCTTAAAATATTCCGAAATGTCAAAACTCCGAGTGAAAACATGTGCATGCCATGTTTTTTGTATATGTATCGAAATTTCTTAATTTTCGTATTAAGATGGAGTTGGTTTCGAAATCTGGGTTTCAAAAATTTGTTCTAGGACCACTGACTCTAGGACCAAATTTGTTCTAGGATCCGCACTAATTCGTATTCTTTCATGATATTCGCCATACAAATGTACTTGGTTTTTCGAAATATCTGAAATAAGCCGAACACTTTTTTGAAGGTTATTACGATTCAAATTAATAATAGGTTTCTCATCGTTAGCCACCTTAACATACTTTCTTCATTTGAAACCTTGAATAATAATCTTACAAACATTTCGAGACAACTGTAAATAGATTCTCACTCTCCCTTAAGTTTTTAATCGCCTCCTGAAATATTTGCACTTCTATGCGGAACACCCTGTACAATAGTTTTTTTGTAAAATTGAACAAAAATTGTAGATATTACTTTATTTTTAGGGGATTATTCCAATTGGAACTATTTCCAGGAGCAAAAAATTAATCGATGTCTTTATTGCCGGTAAAGACTTGTAATTGTTGAACAATTGAAAAGTGACTCAAATATGAGTACTGAGCCAAAAACCTTAAATGAAAAAATACACCATGAGAGAAAATGTCGGCAAGAACAACTGGATTTTACTTTAGAAAAACCGAGTTTTCTCTTTTACTCAAAATTTAAATCCGGGAACTATAGTACTAAGTACAATACCAAGTACATAATATTTAATTCAAAAAACTGAAAAATGTACTAAAACCAAAAAAGAACTAATGCAACAATTTATAAATAAATATAAACAAAGAGGTAATTTTATATTTTGTACTTATGAATGGTATATTATAATTATACCTTAAATTGTATATAAATGCACATACAATTCTGTAAAACCCTTCTGGTAAATAACCTTAAAAAAGTGATATTAACCTTTGTTTAATAGCATTTTTACCTTAATGCATCTTAATAACTGTAGGTATTGTCTTTGTTCAATTCAATTGTTTTAATAATACTTATTGTAAAAAGTTTAATTTGACATCATAATTTTTATTTTTATTTTTTTTTTTTTTTTATTTTAACTTTTAATTAATATTTATATTTGACATTTCGTTTCCATTTGAATTATGTTTTAATTAATAGTTAAACCATTGTAATTGAGTACTTACAAGATATTTTATTAAGTACTTTACTTGTTTTTAAGTTCAAATTTTACTTTGGAAATGGATTTTTGGATAAAAAAATAAATAAATAAAACTAATTATTTAAATATCCAGTCGATGGCGATATGACGCCGGCCTTTCATGCGAAAGATCGTGGGTTCGATCCCTGGCTGGGTAAGCTCAATAAAATAGTATATAGCTAAGTACAAATTTATATAAAAATAACTTATAATTAAATATCTAATAGTCTAAAAATAGAAAAATAACTATTAATAAACAAATAAAACATAAAATATTACATATAATCGTGTTCCCGAAGTAACCTATAGCTTAAAAGCAAATAAAAAATTATCTTTATCTAAATATATATACATATACATCTGTCAAATTGACACCATTGACTTATGCATATTCGCCATGACATAACCCAACAAACATCTATTCCATACGTCAAGAGATAGGGGTATGCAAAATCGCAGTGACACCTCGCGAGAACTCTAGGAAAACTCAGTGATATCTTGCGAAAAAATTTGACGTCGTCTTTTCCACAAGGCGTGAGATTGAAAATCATGTGAAATAACTACAGCAGACCAATAATCTAGCTTAATGAACAAAAACGCTTAAAGAAACGGAAACAGAAGCTAGTATAGAAGCCCTATCCCGAACTAAAAAGTAGAAAAAGCTAAATGGAGGCTTCAAGTTAAAACCCTGGGGAAAGTCGAGCAACATGAAAAACCAAATAAGTTTTAAACTAACATATTCGGAGCCAAAGTTTTCTACTCAAATTACCAAATTTTTTACTGAACTATGAGTTATGGATTTAAGGCAGATCTCAGAAGCTTAAACGATTAAATTGATTAAAATGTGAAATCAACGCACTAGAAAACCATAAACTTTTATTCGAAAACTGTGTCCTCAAATATTTCCAGTGCGTACATATTGAATTTGTTCCTGATAGTTCAGCGGTTTTCCATGTGTATTTTTAATAATATAGGCCGCGAATGTGGACTTAGTGTTATAGATAGTAAAATTGTACTCTTGTGGGAATATGGTTTTCGTGTTATAGATCGTAAAAGTGTACTCTTTCTCGGATACTATAAGAAAAATTTTCCAAAAATGTTTTTCACCTTCAAATGTTTTTGAAATATTGAAAAAATAAAGACTTACCTACTCATTTAAATAAAAAAAGCTAAAACCCTTGATTTTCACTTTACAAAGACCAACTAACGTATCTACATATTTGTAACAATAACTCCTTTTGGAACTTAGTACCTTAATCATAGCATTATAAAATCTTACTTATATATAAAAGAAAATTTACAATAATTATATTGAGCAGAATACATAACTGGATTTTCGCGCAATACAACAACAGGGTGTCTTTATTTTTAGTAATTTTTCCTTATATATTAAATTGCACAATCTGTGCAAAAGTGTTCTTTATTTATTTTTATTTTTTACAATTATCATATGGTTTAATTTATATATCTAATTTATTTTCCTAAAATTGCAATAATATTTATTTATATATATTTCAAAACCAGCTTGACGTCCATTTAAATAGTAACAATTTAATTGTTTGCGTATTCAGTTTCAACTATTTGACTTAATTCTATAATATATAAATATTCACACATTGAAAGTGAATCATTGTATTCAAAAGTTTTAAGTAAATTTTTAAATTATGTTCACCTATTGTAACTGGTTTTTCTTATTTGATTTTTTGGATCATATGGTTCCATAAATAATTTAAAAAACTTAAATTTATTTTCAAATCTATAATGCAATACTTTTAATTAAAATCAGTAATTCATATTTTAATAGAATAAAATAAAATTAAACGAATCAATTGAGTTCATTGCCATCTTAAACTGTTGAATCATTGCACATCGGATCAGATTTCTATTCTATTCTCTCAGCAGGATACGTAAAGAATTTGTTAATAAAATTTAGCTAGTGTTCTTATTTTTACAATTTCCTGAATAATACAACAAATTGTTTTTCCAGTTTTATGATTTAATATAACAAAAGAACAGTTTTATGAAATATAACTGGTTTAATGTTTATCTATATCTGTAGATTTTAGTTTTCTATTAAATTAACCTTGAATAGATCAACTTGATATTCTATTTTAAATTTTCTCTAAAATAACATGGAATCTTATTAGATATAAATTTAATTCTTTGTATTAAATGAGTAATTGTTTTGACATTCATAAATTATATGAAAAGATTTTATTTAATAATGAAGTCGGTAGTTGTTTCTATAAACAAAGTTGGAAATCAATAATACTAAGTACAGGGATAACTCCAATTTATAGTAGCGCCAATTTATACAAGTAAAAATAGGTTTTCTTTAATAAAAGAGCATATTTAGACAGAAAACACAAAACTGACATTTGAGTAAAATATAAATTTTAATTAAACGCTCGCTTTCACATCTCCAATAAAATACATTGTTTATGTTTTTATATATGAAACGAAACGCAATAAACAAAACGAAGCGAAGCGAATGTCTGCAAAATTTTGAATTGAACAGTTTTCAATTATTCGCTTGCTTTTTATGCTTTTGACATTTAATTTTGAAAATTACTTTTTAAATTCAAAATTTGTTTAAATGTAGTAGATATCTAAGTACGTAGTTATCTATAATTGGTTATAAAAAAAAATTTTTACAAACAAATTGAAGAATGAATTTTATTTTAAATGTAACGTACAAAAATTAAGTGTTTCGAATCTAACGAAATATTTAATTTTTTTTTGACATATAATAGTACCTACTTGTAAACAACCATAAAAATTGACATATGAAATATGACAAAATGTCTATTTTGAAGTTTTGATTGGGTCATAGTAGCTTTACTTACTTTTCTGATTCTGCAAAAATAAGCATGTAAAGCAAGCAAAGTGTTCATTGTGTTTTCACCTTAAAACTTGTAAAAATAATGATTACTTTGTAATGCAATACTTGAAAATTACGATTACTCAATAAACGTATTCCAAAGTTTTGATTATCACAACCATAATAATTAATCGTACTCAAAGTTTTTCATTACGATTATTAATACCTTATCAAAATATAATATATAATTCTATTTAGATTATTATGATTTTGGATTACTTACAAATAGTCTAAAAGTAATCCTGATTACTTCCAGAATAATTTTTCGATTATTTTTGATTATTTAAAAATAATCTAAGAATAATTTGCATTACTTTTTGATTATTAGAGATTTGAATAAACTGAAAGTAATTATTTTTAAAGTAATTTAAAATATTATAATAACCTCATAAGAATTATAGATTATTTTTTGATTACATCATAATCGTACTCAAAAAACTGGAATCCGATTATTTTAGTAATGGTATTCAAAACTTTTGATTTCGGTTTTTAAGTAATCGTTAATTAGATATCCTTCTCTAAATTTTACAAGCCTATATTTTTGATAATTTGTCATTTGACATCTTTTGCCGTTTGATATTTTATCATATGTCATGTTTTTATTTAAACTCCATATTTGAAAATTTGGTTAACGTCCCTGATATATACAAATATATATTTTTATCAATTTTTAATAAATCCGATAATTGCAACTAATCGATTTATTAATTTTAATTTTAATAAAAAAAAAAAAAAATACTACCGAATACACGATATTTTATATTTTTTTTTTTTAAAAAAAGAAAATTTAATTGGTGTCTTTAATTTCAATAGGGTTTTTAAAAATATCAATTGAAATAACTTGATAAATATTTATTAAATAAACAAATCCATTAGTTAATTCCTTTAACATGTATACCACGCTTGTTCAACAACAACAAAAAAATTTATAAGAGTTTATAGATTGGTTCAAGTATAAATATTTAACCCTTTCTTGCCTTTAGGTTTAGTTTTAACATTGGTACATTGGATTTAGTTCTCACAATATACTTTTTTTTAGTTTTGACTAGAGCTGCCAACTGACAAATAAAATGTCAAAATCTCAGTTTAGATTAGATTAAAAACAAAATTTCATTGAAATATTACGAATCAAGAATTGAAATGATCAGATATAGAATCAGTTGCAGCTATTGAACTTTTGTTAATTACTTCCATTTATTCTAGAATATTCTGAGTATCTTTATATTATAAAAGTTATTGGCCCCCTACAATGAACAACTGTTTAAAATTAATCATTTAAATGTAGGTATATATTATATTTAAGCTCTAGTCAAAGCTTTTATAGGGTTAAACAATCATAAGTGAAAATGATGCATAATAAAAAATAATAATCGACAAGTATAATAACTATAAAACTATTAAATAAAAAACAAAAATCTTAAAAATCTCAATGGTATTAACTGCACGCGCCAATTGTATCATTAAAGCTACTAAAATTAATAAATGAATTAAAGTCGATTAAACTCTTTTAAATTTAATTTTTGTTTTATTCCAAAGTGTTTTTTTTTCTCAATTTTGTTTCATTCTCTTTGTACTTTTGTCTATACTAATGGTACTAAGTGTCAAAGTTACTCTTTTTTAAAATGTTTTCATTGAAATTTTTTTTTTAATTTTAAAATAAAAATAATTGTTTATAACAATTTTAGAAGTTTTATTGTGTCCGGCCTTAAAAAAAAATATTAAAATTGAATGAAGAGGTGTGCTTTAGTTTTTTTGTTTTCATTTTTAAAATTTAGATTTTCAATAAATAAAATTAGAAAATATTGAAGGGTTGGTAAGTAAGATTATAAGGTTATGTTTTCTTTTCGGATGATTTTCGGACGAAATCTGTTAATTCCTAAAGGGAGGCATTTAACATAAAAATGTGCAAAGCATTGTTGATTATTAAATACGCCGTGTATTTAAAATTCAAGACTACTGTGACTGACGATGACGACTTTCCTGCGCTTGCATCGAAATGTCAAACAAATATTATTTCTATGAAAAAAGTTTAACTGATTAGTATGTACGCTACTGTGGCGGAAGACAATGAATAAAGTTACATCTTACAGCGTCGCATTAACCTTATTAGGGTCGAGTATAATTTCAGCATTAAAGATAAATTTATTTTGATTTTGACAGGCGAGCGCGTTTTTTGACATTTATTTTTTTTCTTAGTTTAGTACAACTTTCAGATGTGTTATTTTAATTTAAATAACACAATCTTACAACGTTGGTCAATAATATAATTTAATATTAAATAAAATATACAAGTCGAAGCTTAAACCATCGATGAGACATAGACGCGCTTTATTATAAACTGAAAACAAAAATCGTACCTAATATAATTAATCTAAACAATTTTTATATAATATAGGTATGAAAATTATTTTCATTTAAGGTGTTATTATTCGCTGTAATTTTCCCATTTTTTTTTTTTAATAAACTATTTTGATTTTTTTTTTTTATTAATAAAACTTAGTAGACCGAAAAAATCAATTCAATTGTTTAATTGATGTATAAATTGTGGAAAAATTTTATTAATTTTTTTTTTATGGTAAAAATATATCTTGAACTTTTTGATCCTTCCAAATGAAATAATAAAAGTGGTTTAACCTCAAAAATTGTTAAAAATATTTAAACAACAATACTTTTATACAAAACTACACTAAAATACTTTATGAGTAGAACTCGTCTAGTTTTGAATATATTTTGAATGACTTAAAGTAATTTGAACAAAAACGTTAAATTGTAATTTAGGTTTCTAGATTATTTTTTTACTTCAGAAAAAACGAGGAAAAGTGTAGTAGAGTAGACTGTGTCAACTCTGGGATACCCGTATGACCGTTATATAAACATTATATCAATATTATTACAAACATTAATTACTTTTGGCAAAATTTCAAACATACCAGCTTTATTAGGTGAAATATAATGCTCATATAAAAGAAGGAGTTGTATGGCAGCTACTCGAACCCTTTGCAGTAGACCAACCAAATTTTGCAGTAACTTTGGCCATTACATTAAACTATTTTTGGAAAAATTTCAGACACCCAGCTCTAATAGGTATAGAGTAATGCTCATATAACAGAAGGAGTTGTATGGCAGCTACTCGAACTCACTGCAACAGACCAACCAAATTTTGCAGAAACTTTGGCCATAAAACTAAACTCCTTTTGCCAAAATTTCAGACACGTAGCTGTAATAGGTACAGAGAAATACTCATATAAAAAAAGAAGTTGTATGGCAGCCACCCGAACCCATGGACCAAAATGGCTGGATTTAAATAGCGATGACGGCTATTGCAAAAAAACGAATTTGCGAAAATTTCAAGATCCTAGCTCCTTTAGTTTTTGAGTTATCGTGCGGACGGACGGACAGACGGACAGACGGACAGACGGACAGACGGACGGACGGACGGACGGACATACATAGCTAAATCGATTTTTTTTTCGATTCTGATCCGATCCATACACTTGAGTCTATATCTACCCCCCCTCCTTCTCTGCGTCACAAACGTAATGGCAAATTTATTATACCCTTTGACTAATAGTCATACGGGTATAAAAATTTTGAATTTAATGAGATATTTCAGGGTTTTCAAATTGAATATAAATTTAGATGTTTTATAATAATTTAATATTTAAAAGAATGTTTAAATATTATGTAATGAAATAGAAATAAGGAAAGCAGAGTAAAAGAAAGACGAGGAGTAGGAAAAAAGAAACTATTATGGCTGAGAATGAGATTGCGCAAATGCAGTCCCAAATAGGAATGGGGACTAAGCTAATGCCGCCCCAAAGGTTACATGCAGCCCCAAAATTAACAAGCCGACATTCAGTAGTGGATAGCTCTCCGAAGAAGAAGAATGAAATGGAAGAGTTATATAAGTAATGTAAGTAAGCAATCAGCAAAATTTTTTAAGGGTCTCTGATATATTTTTGAATATTAATCTCCAAAACGTTTGTTTGTAAGTTTTCACTCCCAAACTTGTTCTGTAATTGTTCAAGACTTTGAAAAAATTTCCCTGTACATAAACGAATTTATGATTATATTAAAAACTCATGTTATATAAACCATTGAACCTTTTTGGAAGATTTACTAAAAAAATGTTTGCTAATTTGAAAAATATAAAAACATAACTTTGAATTTTGTTCTTCAAAATTGGTTTCTAAATTTTAAAATTTCTAATTTTTATGCACAAACCTTTGATTTAAACTTTTTCCAACATATTTGGACATATTACAATTTAACAAATTTGTTTTAAAGCGTCACGAGCATTGTGATTACAGCAAAACAATTTTTTTGACGTGAAGGTCAATGCAATGGTTGACGCCTCTTAAATAATTAATGGTAGAGTTGAAGTATTTTTCTGAATGTTTCATTTAATACTTCAAAACCTTTTTTTATTTTAAGTGATATTCTAACCCAAACATTCTGACATAACCTCAACATTTCTAAATTTATTAATAAAAAGTTTAGGATAAATATTAAAATTTAATGTCTTAAACATACTTCATTAAAAACACAAAAC
Source organism: Dolichopus griseipennis (assembly GCA_963082915.1). NCBI lineage: Eukaryota > Metazoa > Arthropoda > Insecta > Diptera > Dolichopodidae > Dolichopus > Dolichopus griseipennis. The sequence continues at coordinate 71,315,152 of OY720441.1, read as the reverse complement.
TTCTTTAATATTTCTAGTAAGGTAAACCCATCAGTAGCTTGAATATAATAACCATTACCATAGATAAATAACTATTAGGTACTAAATTAATCTATGGCACTATTGAATGAAATTTATTTATATAGAAAAAAACAATTAAATATTTGTCATCAGAATTCAGAAATGTACTGAACATCAAAACTAATTAAATAAATATTTAAATCTAATTAATTTTATAATTAAAATTTTTATTAACATTAAAAATTTCTTCTGGTTTCAAAATATCATGTAAAAATATAATATGAATAGAATTACTAATTAATTACATCACAATTTTGAAAAGTGAAGACATTTTTATTATAATTAAAATGAATTTTAATCTGATTCGTCCAAAATTTAATTATTTTGACAGCAATGAAAAATATCTGATGATTATTATATTTATTAATTAATTTTTTTTTTTTTTTTTTTGAATTATTGTACATTGAAGAAAAATTTTGAAGATTGTATTTCCTCATTTAATATTTATTTTCATTAAAAATAAAGAAAAGGAAAGCAACGGAGAGGTGTATTTATCATTTCAATTGAAACAAGTTCTGTTCAGTTGTTGTTTTGTTTCTCAAAATTAATCAACAAAAAAAGTGGATACAAAAGATAATAAATATTTGAAATTTCTTTCAGTCAAATTCACCTGCCATAGCTTAAATTAAAATGCTGCAACTAAATCTGCTTGTATACAGTTATTTTTTTCTTTGAACAAATTGATCAGTCCTGAAAATTAATGTTGCTTCTTGGATTATTTTATTTATGAAACGTATTATAGTGGTTTATATTAGTTTATAAGGTATCATTTAGTTTTTTTTTTATTTTTTACGAGGAACGGTGGAAAGGTTGGAAGCCACTAATTGCAACTGTGTGATGTTCCTTTGTGTAGTGTGTGACTTTAACAAACCAAAACCAAGTTCGAAAGACTTTTTTAGTTAAACTTTAGGAGGGAACCTGCGATGCAAATGTACAGTCTTGTTAAGAGGATGGGGATGTGGAAAGATTTCGGGATTTGGGTTTAGGATAGTTAAAATTCTTGAATTAAGGGGAATGTGAAAAATTGAATAGGTTATTTAGAAGAAAGATGTTAATGTTCTTCGTATATTTAGCTAAATCGTACACATATACATTATCAACTTCGGTTCCATAAACGTAATGAGTGCATTACACACAAATTTCCAAAGTCCCTATTGTGCCATCTGGTTAGTTCAGTTGTGTAGGAATGAGCATTTGTTACCCTCCTTCTTTCTCGTTCGAAAATTTGAATGGAGGCATTAATTGTTAAATTTCTGGAAAACAAGTGTTATTCCCTACAAAAATATCTATAAAACAAGATTAATAATCCAATTGTACGTGCCTGGTCCACTTCACGTTGAGGTGACACTGGGATCTATATGATTAAAATACCTTAACAATGAGTCGCTGCCTGAAACTAATCAGATTATTAATTCAAAGATTTTTTTAGAGGTCTCATACTCAGAAGTATTTATAAAGTATATTAAGTATGAGACCTCTTAAGACCTATAACTTAATATTATAGAAATATGAAATTACATAAACTTTAAGTAAAGAATCTCCTTTTCGGAAACGTCAGAATCAAAATTAATAACGAAAAGAGATCTATTTCTTAGTTTGCTCTAAATATACGTAATTAGGGAACCCTTTCACTCTCAATTCCCTATTTGAGATGTCATAATATAACAGTAATTTATATTATTACCAATATACCTCATTATCACCGGTAAATGACAATTTTTTTTAAATAAATCTTCCTTTGTTTACAATAAAATGAAAGAAGTGCTTTGTTTCTTATGTTAAAGCTTACCCATAAACCTAAAATTTATTCATGTGGCGCTTTAATATAACAAAACAACAAATCACAAAACGTTGATGACAATACATTGCTTTTAAATTTTTTTTTCATTTTCTTGTTGTTATTATTATTTTTTTATTGTAGTGTTATTTTTTGTGGTATAAAGAAAGTTGAAGAAGCTCAAATAATATATAATTCGTTCGAGGGTACGCGATCATCGTTAACAATCAATTGAATTAAACGGATCGTTGAAATGAATATCAATTTTTATTATTGTTTTTTTTTTTGCCGCGATTCCAAATAACACGCGATTTTCAATTGTCGTGAGTTATAAAACCCAGAGAAGATTTTCATATTTCGCTTTTAGGTCTTTATTTTTTTTTTGTAATTAGTTATTAGATTTTTTATATATTGCAAAGCTAATAGGTAAAACGATTTACTGCTTATTTGTGTTATTAATACTTAATTGACTACCTGTTACCAATATTTATATTATCTGTTGCCATGATTGATTTGTTATTCGTTTTTTTTTTTATATCATAAGGTATAAGTTAGGTTTTATTTGTGGTATTAAATTTAAAAATCAATATAAACAATATAAAAAATTTATGTGGAATTAAACATATCGGTTAATCGTTATTAAAAAATCGTTTAAATTTTTTTAATAGACACTTGTTAGTTATAGTGATTTAGATTGTAATTTGTTTAAATATGAAAATGAAATGAAAATTGATTAATTTAAAAGATTTTTGAAATTTTTTTATGTAATAATTGAAAAATCATTTTTGGAATTTAATATGCATACTTTAACGAGGAAATAATGATAATATAAGTAAAAAGAGCCCGGTTTTTGTTATTTGGGTTGGATTATTGAGAGACCAGCCTTCCCATTAAGGGCCAAGATCTAGATAAAATAAGTATTGAATTATCTCCATGTATTAAAGCCATTTTTTAAAATGATTTTTCTAGGATTATTTTAGCAATTTTCCAACAAATTCTTGAATTTTCACTTGAAAGTTTTCATAATTATTAATAATGCGCAAAAATATTAATTCAGTTAACATTGTTCGCCAGCAACTTACCTTCCCCAACGCTATCGTCAAGGAGCATCACTTTTTATGAAAACTTGAAGTCAATCGGTCAAACCGTTTTCATTTAAGAATAAAAAAGTTGAAATACTTGCAGCACAGGCCCAACTTGGCGATCTGTTAGAGTAAAAATTTTTGCTCAGGATTTCTTTCTGTACCCAAAAATCTCTATACACAAATTTTCATGATAATCGGCTGAGCAGCATAGGAGTCTATTCGCTACATACAAACTGTAATAGATAAAAAAAATATTTAACCGAAAATTAAGGTGTCCATAGAGCCTTTCTAACTCTGTATGTAATGAGAGATATTTTTTTTGTATAACCACTACGCTTAAGGTTTTCTTATTTCCAACGACTTAATTGAAATATTTTTTTAAGTTTTGCAAAAGTTCCAGCTAACTGCATTTCGAAATCTTGTCGGACAATTCTTTAGAAAATATTTAAAAGCTATAAAAATGCCGTTTTTGTACAAGGGCTTATTAATTTTTCTATATTTTTTAGCTCTAAAGCTAAAGTCATAAAATATAGAAATTTCCTTAAAGTTTTTTTAAGGGCACATGAGCGACACATCTAAGCCATAGTTTAGAAATTATTTTAATTTATGAATTTACAGTAAACTCTCAGCAGAGCTTGTATGAATGAACATATGCCGGAAGTTATTTTTAAAACCTAATTATCTTTCATATTTAAAAAAAAATTGGATTGGATTTTAATTTATTTTTTATATGTTTTTTTATTTAATGTTTTATTTCAACTTAGAGTTCTATAATTCTAAATGAAAACAAGCACCGGTTGTTAATATATAAAAAAAAATTTCAATTTTCTCTGTTGAATCCTAATTTTTAGCATCTGTTGCATCTTTAGCATATATTATATCTACCAAGAATAAAAGAATTCTGGTTATCATTTGCTGCAAAACATTTGGTATTCGACTTTTCAAAATAATGTCAAATGAAATTAAGTTTTAAAATATAAAATGTATATATAGTAGAAAATGAAAAGAGACAAATTGATGCTAATACATAATCTTTAACTAACCTAAATACGTTCGGTGTGGATAACAAGTTTTGTATCACTTTTTCTTCATTTATTCTCATATAAAAGATTATTTTCTTATATACAAGTTTTCTAAAACATTTTTAACACTTGTTCTATAAAAAAATCTAAAAGTATTACAGCGTATTTAAATTCGTATTAAATAGTGTATTTAATTAGATGAACAATATTTAGATGGTGTTTAACTAACTGTAGATCTTTAAGAAGAGCACCATTTTCCTAATTAGCTATTTTGTATCATAATGTTTTTAGTTTGGACCTTTTATAGGTTTAAAATATGGGGGATAATTACAGCAATAATTTGGAATTATAAAATGTGGTAATAGGCTTTCAATTCTTTTATTATTCTTCCGATACCTTAAATATGTAGTTCTAATTATGTAAATAAACCCAAAATAACATAAAAGCTATAAATCTTTAAGGCTTCAAAACTCATTCGAACGCAAAGATAAACCCCATCTTCCATAGAATTTTTTGATTGTTTTAACATCCAACAGGAAGTGATACTGCTTCATGTAAAACTTAGCCTGGAACACCCTGTATATATATTTATAGAAATATTTTGAATAACGAAATTTCTGGTGTAGTGTTCCAGTTTTTTAAAGGAAACCTTTCAGTTTTTTAATTATTTAAAATATTAATATTAGTAAAAGTAAAAGAAAAAAATTTAAGTTTATTTAATTAAAATACCATTTGATCATTTAATATCCCTAAATTTACTAATCGTATACATAGCTTAGTTGTTTCTAAAACATTTCTGAAATTCTACAATGATCTCAGATTTAAAATGTTATTTGGACAGGGAAATATGCATTTTAAGACATTTAGTTTAAGACTTCTATCAAAAATTGTAAGAGATGCTCTTTAAATTTTTAAATTAAAAGGCAGACTTAATATCCCGTACTTTTTAGTCATTTTAAACTTCCCTTCACCTATAATTCTGCCTGCGCAATACTTCCCATACATATTTAGACACATTTTAAATTGGTGCAAATAAAAAAATTATTTAATTTAATAAAATAATAAAATTTTATTCTATTTCAGATGATTAAATTCCAAAAAAAAATTAAAAAAAAAAAAAAGAAGTAAAAATAAATTAATTGAATTTTTTTTTATTAAATCACTTTAAATAAAATAAAAACAAAACATGAAAAACTTTAATAAAAAAAAAGAAAACAAATATGTAATTTGTTTTTGTATTTTCTATTTAGCAGCAGTTATTCAAAAGGTTAATAAAAAAAAAATAAAACAGTTGAACAAAGCAAATTAAAAAAACGTCATTTTCTGGTCAATTACGATAAAACAGAAATCAATTTAAAATCATTGCTTTGTGTTTATTTATTCTTTTTTTTTTGTATTCCTTTGAAATACTGCAGGCACTGTTTTTTTTTCAATTCGATTTTAGCAAAACATTAATAAAAAAAAAACATTTAATCCTTTAAAAAAAAATGTCCTGGCAATGCTTTTTTTTCAATATTTTTTTTAAATTGAATTTCAAATGAAATCTAAACAAAAAAGACATATAAAGTAAATGCTGTGTCAAAGTTTGCAGAAATATCTATTTTTTTAAAATAAATAAATACCAATAAATAAATACTTTAAATAATAATATTATTATATAGATATTAGTGAAAAACATTAATATTTAGAAAAATATTTCTAAGTAAAATATTAAATACGATAAAAAAAGTTGGGACCACTCAGCTTTTGATCTCAAAGGTGTAAATTCTAATAAAATAGAAATCTATTTTGAATTCAAAATAAAATACATACAAGTTATACACGTGTTTATAAATAACAAATTTTAAATTTTATTTCTTTTTCACTCCAGCTGTAAGGAGTTTTGAACACTCTAGACCAAGATATTTAGATTGAATTTCAGTTTCCCTTATTATGTTCTATTCATTAACTAAAACTTTGATTACTCGACTGGAGCTATTGTATAAGATTATGAAAACACAAATGATAAATTTTATACGCCATCTATTACTTATACAAGTGTTAAATATATTCACGATCACGTTTCACGATCTTAATTTATATTACGATATAAACTATTACGATATAATTATACAATTTATGCGATATACTTTTTTATTAGATATGATCTAAACCAGGTTAGAACTCGAGATCTTCGACTTGAAAGGTTGTCATATTAACCACTTCGCCATTGTTCAGATTGTGATCCCTTACAGTTTGAAAGCGATTGACGACGCAAAATTATTTTCTTAAAGATTCAGTCTTGTTTTGACTGATCTAGCTCATCTCTTGAAATCGTTTGAAAGATATGAAGCGCAACACTGTTAAATAAAAGTGCTCTTCATATAAACATTTATATCATATAAATCAAATTTATATATATCAAAGACCCATTATTTAATTTAGCGAATTTGCGACGGGCATAACGGTTGTGTGTATATATTAACTGCCGTGTGCGTTAATGTGTGCATTATATGTATATTTTAAAATTTTATTTTTATGAAATATATATGTGGGCGAGTGTGTATATAATATTATTACAAAAAGTGTAAATAAATACTTTTATTTATTAAGTAAACAAAATCTTTTCAAAATAGAGTAAGTGTCCACTAATACAGTCAAAACCTGGAACATCTTTTATTTTTCTGAAAAATATTTCATACTTAAAAAGTTTATATGAATTTGTTCCTCTTCCTAGCATCTTTACTCTATACGATCAAAGTAATAAAAATCTTAAATTCCCTAAAATCAAATATATGAATTAAGATTTGTGTAATTATTAAATTAATTCATATCCATGAATGTATATTTCTACTAAAACACAACAATCCATATTTTGGAAGCAAAATTTGATATATGCATGCATTATTTACAATTGCAATTCAATTTATTCGTCCTTCTAAATAAATATAAAAACAATTTTTTTTTTCATTCTAAAACACTTTATGTGTTTAATTTAATAATCTCATATAAGTTTCAATTGATATTTAAATCAAAATAGAAACAATATTAATAATAGAAATAACAACAACAACATCATAAAAGTTATCTTTATAAACATTTTAAGTAAAAATTACAATTTTTCGGTCCCCGGATGATGGGTATTAAAATATTTTGTATATTTTTGCACGTAAATCAAACAATTGCATGTTATAAATATGTTGCAAACAAATAATAATAATATGCAGTTGCATTTTTATGGATTACATTTTTTGTTTTGTGTTTTGGGTAGTTAGAAAATTCAAGATATTCATATTAGTATCCAATATATGTGATGACATGCGTGCCAAATTGACATTTTTTTTTATCAGTTTTACAGTTAGTTTTAGGTTTAATATGAAAGATTGAAATTTTTAGTTACAATACAACACAATGCATATATGTATATGCGTTTGTCTTAACTTTTTTAAATTGCATCTGCAAGTGCATTTTAAAAGTTTTAAATTTAGATAAAAACTCATTTTTGAGTTATTTTTATAATAATAATAAAGAAATTATAAATTAAATTATTACAATAAGATGTTTAAAAAGTTTTAAAGAGTTTCTAATATTTTAAGAAACAGATCTATGCACTCATATTCTTTTAGACTTTATATTCAAAGGATACCACTGACGAGATTCTTTATAATTCTGAATGTCTTAAAATTGAATGTTTTTTATTTGACGCGATTTTAACTGTCAAAATTATGGACATTTTTTTTGAAGATTTTTTTACGATACAGTTACCTTTTTGTTTATCGTCAAAATATTTGTAAGATAAATATCACCTTTAATCTCTAATTTCATTTTAATCAATTTATTAACTTTATATTAGTTCCAGCTGTTTGATTGATCAACTAAGACATGAATAACGTAGTAGAAAACTATCAAGTAAATTGTATTGTATGTTGTGTCATTTTAAGAATATTAAAAGTATATTTTAAATATTTTGCTTACAGTAGAATAGGCCAACTCTATTAGATGTGCGGTATCTTTTACTAATCTCCTTATAACATTTATATTTTGTTTGATTTTCGTCCTTTGAAAAATTGTTAAGTAAAATTGAGCTAAGTTGTTTAGTAAATGCTAAATATTTAAATTTTTTTAGTAAATTTAGTTAATGCTAAATATTTATTTTTAAATAATATCACATCTAGTTGTTTGTTGCACGTGCCTTGGTGATAAGTCTAAGAGAATATATAGGTGATAAACTTTTGAAATATTATAAGTATAACTGAGTCGAAATAATACTTAATTTTTATAATTTATAGAGGTTTCCTTTCTAGTAATTTTACATTTTTTCTGCGAAACCAGCATATACTTAACAAATTAATAATTGATTAAAGCTCAATAAAACATGAGGAACTATAGCGATCTTCTATGTCTTTTCTTTAAATAAAGAAATTATTTAAAAAAAATCCTGTGGGTTGTTGATTCCTTTAAAAAGCCAAAAAGGTTCTCCAATTAGTAGTTAAAATCATACAAATGAAAAGAAAGAAAAAATGTTAATTGGACCCAAAAGTTTCGAGAAGCTGCAATATCAAATTTAGTGCATGTGTAGTCACTAATATTAGTGTCTCTGTGATGTAGTGGGTAAACATTTGGCCAACTAAACAAGTGGGGTCAAAAGGTTTGACTCAGGTTATACAATATTTAATTTAAAATTTTTCTTAACAAATCCCCTTGGTTACCTATATATTTGGTATAGTGAAATATAAAACATACGATACAAAAAATTTATTTATTTATTTAGTTATTTGTTGTACCAGACAATAGTAAATATTTCCTGATATTATAATAGGCCTTTTCCTATATGGCATTTGGACTTCTTAGTGAACTATCATAATATACACTGGGATGTGATTTTTTTTACTAGATATGATCCGATCAGGGTTTAACCCGGGACTTTTTGATTGAAAATATGCCGCTTTAATCGCTGAGCTATCGGTCAGACGTATTAACAAAATAACTAATTTTATAATTATAAATAAATAGAAATTTTTTAAACCCAACCAACATTCCACTTAGAAATCAAAGACAAAAGTTATCTGCAACATTTTTGTTTCAGATATACCTGCAAATAAATAAAGTGCAGAGCATATATACAATTTTCAATTCATTGCTATTTACTTATATTAGATATTATAAAATAAATAAATAATATTTTCAAATTTTTTTAATTTTGTTACAACTTCTTATTGTAGTTTATTAATACTTACATACCGAAATATCCCCCACGATTAGATGATATTTTAATTTTTTTTTTTAAAACTGAAAAACACTATAGAGAAAAACATTTAAAAAACACAATTTACTAATTTGTCCACAATTTTCAATTTATAGATGACTCCATTTTTCCATTAAAAATTTTTCAAATGCAGATATTCACCCTGAAGATACATTTTGGTTTTTTTTTTAAGTAATGATTTTTTTTTGCTCTTAGCTTTTAAAAGTTGACTTTTTAAGAGTTGGAGAGTTGGTCTTTTATTTTTATTGCATTTTATATATATATTTATATACAATTGACATTATTATGGTACATTGTTTTGACAACAACAACAATATTACTAAGCTAAAAAACCAATTAACATTTTATCCTGAATCGGATTATGGTAATAACGAATAGCGATTGTTAATATATATGATGATGTGCTAATATAATAGTTGTTAACAAATAATAATATATGTATAATAAAAGAGTTTTCCAAAGAAAAACTTAAATTTTTCTTTTAATTTTTATTAATATTTTTCAATTAAATGTTATTTATTTGTTTTTCAAATTTTTTTTTCTTTATTTCCGACCAATTTAAAATTATTTTGTTTGAATTAAAAGTGATATTGGAAATGGTTTATTGAATTTTAAGATATTATAAATTGTAGGATGTGATTTAAACTGCACTGACGCCTAATAATTAAGCAGAGTTTTCATTCATAGTTTGGAAACGGAGTTTTTTTTTTTTTAAGTGCTAACTGTTCAACTGTTAGGCTAATAAGCCTGTTTATACCATATGTGTATGTTGGAACAGGTGGTCATATAATATTCGTGCTACTATATTTGATCTTAATGAACTCCACATACAATTCAAACATAAGATAATACTATTCCTTATAGCATGTGAAACGTTTTAGATTTTCAATAGATATCTACCTACAATTCTATTTTTTATTTATAGGTATTGTAATATTTTGTATTTGGATTTTATGGTATTCTATATCTTGTGAGTTATATTATTCAATTAAATTATTTGTTTATATTTGGTATTTGTTTATATTGTTATATTAATGTATTTTTTTATTAAAGATATATAAATATTAATTATTGATTAAGCCATTAATTTGAACGTAATGGCGAATAGTCGAGCTGAGTCGAGTCGAAAATCAGTTTATTAAAAGTTTTTCACTTTCACTTGAATTCGAATCGGGGCCTTTCGCATGAAAGGTCGGCACTCTAACCACTGTGCCACCCAGCCGTTAAATGCTAATATTAAACTGAAACTAAATATGATTTAATATAATTGATCTAAATGTCCATAACTTACAAACTAGAAGACTCTTAGTCTCTATATTAAAATCACATAAGAATCTTTTGTTTAAAGTAAATTAATCACTTACGAAGCCCCTATGTGCATATGCTGAATATACCTGAAAAACTTTAAAATTTTAAATATATTTTGAGATCTGTGTACCTTAATTAGGGAGGTCAAGGTTCGACAGCGGAATGTAGCGCCACAGGATAAGAAGTACCTTAATTTAAAACTTAAACAAATTTAAGGATCGTGTAAAACTTAAAGGATCATTAGTTTCATTCTAGAAATAATTTTATAAAAACCATTTGAAATCTGGAGTTTCTTTTAAAAATAAAAAATAAACCGCAAGATTCGCCAACTCTTTAATGTTAAAATATGTTATTAAAAACTCTTGGTGATCACTGATCATCATAATGAATGATCACTGTAATCAGTTTATTTATTAGAAGATCCAACAAACGTAAAAGATTTTATATCTACATAACAAGATAATAAAATCTTGTTGTCGTAGTTTAAATCAATTGTAAGAAATGGAAAACCAATTTCATTACAATGCAGATACATTAAAATAGATAAAATTTTCTAATTGATTTTTGAACCAGTCTTTTTTAAACAACTTTTTTAAAACGTTGTCAACAATTTCCTGTTAAAAATTTTAATATTTTTTTTTTAAGGAATTCTGTTTTAATTTGTATAACAACAATTTGAATATATTTATTTTATTTTAAAGATCTATCTTTAAATCTTTTCTGCAATAATTTAAGATGAAAGTTTTTTGAAAGATTAAAGAAAAATATAAAAATTTCCGAATTAAAAGAATTTTTTTAGTAATAGCAGTTGTTATGTAAGGTTGAATGAAAGCTTCTTCATTTTTAGCACGCGTGAGCCCTGTTTTAAATTTGATTTAATAGCATTTTAAAATAATAAAACAGCTTTTAAGTTTTTTTAACAATTGACAAAATAAAATTCTAGGATTTAATATAAAACTTTTTTAATTTTGAAAATATAGTACAATCAGAATCAATCAGTAAGACTTAACAACAAATACGAGATATTCGGTTTTATAAAATTGAGCTTAAATTAAAATTCCAATTTTTCAAATACGACTTCATGAATAATTTTTGTTTAGGCAAGTAATAAGAGAAGACCAAATACAATATGTTTATTCATAAATTATCTAGAATCTTAAAAACTAGAGTGATACATTTTAAATTTTAAGTGTTACTTAAGTCGGATCATAGATTTAATTGAATAATTATGAGTCCTTATAAATAACATAACATCTTCGCATTCTCTGAGCACTTAAGATAATAATTTAGAATATACAATTTATTTACGAAACAATGACTTTATTTCAACAATAACCTTAAGTACAATGTTGAAGTACTTGGGGTTATCAAATTATTAATTTTGAACATCGAATTTAGAATACGCATAAGAACAATTTTAAATTTAAAACTTCAATTTAAGTATAAGCCTTTTTAGGTGAAATGTATAAACTTAAATTTTAATAATACTTTGAAGCAGAAATAAAAAGAAACTGTTATAATGCGGCTTAACAGAAGCTTAAAAATAAACCAACCTAGAAACTTTAAGTTAGATTGTTTGGACATTGACAGCTCTCCTAAAGTCCTTTTTTTTCCAAATTAAAATTTATAAAGTTTTATTTCTTTTCCAAACCTGTATCGAGTATAAAGCATTCACCAAGTCTGTTTAAACTAGGCTTCATTTCCTTTAACCGCTATATTTCACTAAGTCGTCGATTTCTCGGCTGACGATATAATTATACAATTTTTACGATATTTTTTTATTAGTTATGATCTGACAGGGGTTCGAACCTGAGACCTTCTACATGAAAGGCGACGTCTTTACCACTACACAATTGGTCAGATGAAAATTTATAACCTTTGCGAGAATTAAAACCACACTCCCACTCTAAATTTTGCAATTAGCTTAACCAATTGGCTTTCCTTCTACAAAACCTCCATTATAATTTTTTTTTTTTAAATAAAGAATTTTACATTAATTTTGCATACTATCCATATTTTTTCACAACACCTATAAAAATATTATTTTTTAAAGTTACTTTTACCCTAGGTATAATAAATTATTTTGTTTTATTACATTTTGCGAAAACTATGAAATAATTTTGAAAATAATAACACTCAAAGTAACTGTGAAAGTGACAGACAAATTTGTTAAAAGAAATAAATTATTAAATAAATACACTGATGTCAACAAATTTAACATTCTTCATTTTTTTCAAGTCAATTCATTTTTTTCATACTATACTATAAATAAAATGCCTTCGGTTGTTTTTAAAGATTAACTTTCTATTGGGAGTGATTTATTATATTAAAAAAATAAAATTGCATCGTATACTCATAAATCTTGACATTATATTAATATTTGTATACTTTTGTTTAGTAAATTAACAAGCATTCCATCATAATTTGTAATTTTTACATAAATATCGCATTAAAAAAAAAATTTCCTTATATTTTCTACAAAATAAATTTATAACCTTGCACTTGTTATTTTACTTTTTCTTTTCATCTACATGTCAATTTAAAGATTGATTTGGTTGCTGATGTGACGAAATCTTTATATGTAACTTCATATTTGTTTAAGACTTGAATAAAATATAGGTTTAAATTGTAATTTCGTAAAGTATTAGTTAGTTTAGACAGAAATATAAATGTAGTAGTTATTCAGAATAATATGAATATAGAAGAGAGTAAGTGGAGTACCTGATGGGTTCTTACTTATGATAGCTATTCTTAGCTTATACTCGTATCAATAATTACGAACAACGGATTAGGGTCCATTAAGGAGTGATCATAGATTTCAATGACGTCATCACATAACGGTTTTTATATATACAAGTTTCCGATTATATATGCCATTAGTACCACTGGCGCTATCTAGTGACCGTAAGTGCATTACAAAATTTTCTTAACATTTTGGCACAGCGGTTGGGTGCCAACCTTTCATGCGGAAAGACCCGGGTTCGAATTCTAGTGTATTAAACAAATGCAAAATATAAACAAATAATTTAATTGAATAATATAACTCGCAGATATAGAATACCATATAACTCAAATACAAAATATTACAATATAAACAAAAATTAGAATTGTAAATATTGAAAATCTAAGACATTTCTACATGTTATAAGGCCTAGTACTATCTCATGTTTAAATTGTATGTGGAATTCAATAAGACCAATTCTAATAACACGAATATAATATGACCCCCTTTTCCAACATGTACATATGGTATAGACAGGCTTATTAGCCTAAGAGTTGAACAGTTAGCGCTTAAAAAAAAAAAAAAAAAAACTGTTTTAATTAAACCGCCTTATTTTGACTATTAAACAATAAAGTAATAAATCTGAGATATTGCAAATTAAAGTAAGAATTTTTGAAATACATCTAAAATTTTCCAACACACTTTATTATTATACCGTTAGAAAAGTTTCTCTTTTCGCACTCTTTTCAAATATATATTATTATAAGAATGGTTTATATAGGCAAACAGCCCCAAAGGAAACAAATGTTAAACTAAAACTCTGAAACTATTCATGCTTTCTTTCTTAAACATTTAATTTACCTTTTGTATTCTTGTTGTAATATTTATGTTAAAAAGTAAGTAGGATGAACTTAAGTGTTTGATATTTTATCAAATTTGATTTTGGCAATTTGCTTTGTTGAATTTTGGAGGTGGCAGCCCCAACAATTTGAAAATTTTTGTTGTTTAAATTTCAAAATATGGCTAATGCCTAAAGTTATTGGTTTCTGGAAATTTTTTTGGTTAAAAATATTTTTCTCTTGCTCCAGAGAAGAAACTTAAAATATAAGTTTTAAATAAAATTGTTTTATTAGATATGATCTGACCACGGTTTAAACCAGAGATCTTTTGATTGAAAGCTGATGTTTTAATCACTACGCCATCCTTAGGATGTTTTTATATTAATATTGTTATTCAAAAAGTACTGGTGTATACTAAAATTACTAGTGGATACCGGTAAAGCACTGGTGCCTCTTCAGTACAAGTGTTTCTACTGGTACTAAAATTTTTTAGTATTAGTAACGAGTACTTATACTTTTACTAAAACAGTGTACCAATATCAGTACTGGTACTGGTATTCACAGAAACTAAAAATCATATAGCTCTTGGATACTTCAATAATATTTTGATTTGTTTAATTACTTCAGTAATATTTTACCATAAGCTTATCATTTCTTTTCCTTTCATTAGTGCATTCTGAGCATTGTGACGTTAATATATGTGTACATATTAATTACAATTTATGTTTAATATAAAACATTGGTAATTTTATTTAATTAAGTAAATAAAAAAGAGTAATATAAAATATAAAACTTTTAAAAATCTAATAAATCCACGTTTTATCACAACAGACTCTTAATGAAATACGAATTTTATGCAAATAAATAATATTTCTATATTAAAAAATTTGGAACTTCATTTTTAGTACGTAACTATTTTTTTTATTAATGTTTACGTTTTGAAAAAACAAAATTTCAAATATTTTTGTAAATTTAAAGTCTAAAAACTGAAGAAAAAATTCAAAAAGAAAATTAAACAAATATTGAAGATTTTTTTTTCATTTGAAAATTTTATGCGTTAATTTCCCAAAAAAAAAATCATAATTTAAAATTAACATAGAATAACAAAAGACTTTTAAAGTTTTTCTCTCCTCATTTATTCAAATAAATGTCATTATTGTTATTATTTATATAATACCTATTATTATTTATTTTATTACACCTAATTTTATTTCATTATTTTTCTAAAATACTGACATAACTTCAAAATAATTTCGATATGACAAATTAACAAGCTGTCAACTTTTATACGATAATTTTCAAAAAAAAAAAACAAAAACCAATTCACCGTTAAAAAAAAAAAAAAAAAAAAAACAACCAAACAAAACAATCAAATTATTGTTGTCTGTCTCCTTCTAACATATGAAATTTTATTACGCTGCATGCATTTATAAGCATGCAACTACAATAAATTAAATTGTAGCGTTTTTATTATATTTATGTATTATGAAATTGCCTATATGAACCATTTGTATATACATACATATATGTATATATATATTTGAAATATGAATATACAATCCTATGTGTTCTTGGAATTTATTACACCATTCAAATGTTATCAAGTGGCGCTTCACTACTCTTAAATTGTTTGTTGTTTGTTTGAAATTCTTCCTAAAATTTATCAATATTATATTGCTTATTTGTTTTTAAGTTAGTATTTGTTATTTTTTGGTTCGTTTGTCTGTCTGTCTGTTCGTCATTCTTATTAAAACAAGAAGTACAAAATATATTTACTAGTTTTTTAGTGGTAATCGGATTGGAAATGTTATTTATAGTTTTATTTATTTAAGGCTCTCCACACCAAAGTTTGTTAGAGTACTTTCTTTATGAATTGTTTAAAATGTCAATTATAACTATGTTTTAAATATCGAGATTCAGGAGTTTTTCAATTAAGTATTTTTTTATTTATAGTACCAGAAAATAGTAAATATTGCCTAATAGTAATAGTCCTTTGCCTATTTGTCATTTGAACTTCTTATTAAACGTTTATAATATACACTATATTTTTTTAATATGTATGATCCGACCTGATCTTGAACCCGGGACTTTTTATTTAAATTATTTATTTTTTAAATACCTATAAAACTACTTAATTGTAAATGTTTCTTTAAGGTTAGTTCAGAGTTCAGACTATGTGTGTTGCCCTATGTGGTATCACTTGAAGTACCTGTAATTCACAATATCCATTGATTACAATTACAGTAATCGGGATTAGAAAGATTTTTATATCAAGTTAAGTTATGTAGGTATATTTCAAAGAATAGAAATAAATTTTACCAATCAATGTTACCTTATTTGATCAATATTTTAAAGATATTTACTGAAATATTATAAATCTTTATTTTTTTTTAGCTAAATATATTTAAAATTAATTTAACCTTACACAGGACATTTTAATCGATCACATTTCAATAAATCTGATTGGGGTAAAGCTAACAAAGTTGAGTTTAACATTTCCAAGACTCAAAGCTGTCGCATCTCTTGCAAAAGAGATAAAAAACCCCTATTCTGAGATTCCAGGTAGAAATCAAACAGCGGTCTGTAAGTATCTTAGGTATGTAGCTTAACTAAAAAATGTTATGGAATGAACATATTTTTGATGTAGCTAATAACGCTGCCAAATGTTTGGGTTTTCTCTCGCTGTATTTTCTCCCAGCAATCTGTCCAATATCTATACAGCGAACATACGACCTAAGAGGGAGTATAATTCTGACATTTGGGCTGGCACTCTCCAAACTTCACTATTTTACCTAGACAAAATCCAAAACGCGCATTGCGCCAAATTTGCGACCCTTCCATCCAGGCTACTTTCACTTCTCTTTGCGTAATATCGGAGTTTTAACTTTCTTTTGTAAATATCTTGTACGTATTGACACTTGCTCTATTGAATTAATCAATAACGTCTCTTCACTTCTACACAGTGAAAATCCCTAGGTGGCTGAAAACTGGTTATGGAAACTCATTTACTGTGAGAACTGGTAGAATATGGAACATACTTTTATCCATTGTGTTCTCCTATGATAAAAATAGAATATTATTATTTTCTTTTTAATAAAACACTTCAGTTGTGATCAGCTTTCAGAATTTCATTTTGTAAAAGTGGTTTTATATTAAAAAATCCAAGTTAAATTAATTTTTATTTGTTGGAAATCTGCATTTCACTAATACTTTTAATATATTTGAACTTATTTCTTATTTTTTTTGCATTATTTTAATTCATTTGAAAATATGGTGTTCTTTATAGGTGATAATTAATTGTGCTTCTATTAAATAACATACAAATATTTAACGATTTTTTTGTTTTTAGCATTCATAAGAAATGGTTATGACATTTGTTGGAAAAAACTTAAAATAACCAATTTAGTTGTAATAAAATTTTCTTTTTTTGTTTTGTTAAAAATCGTAATATATTTTGTTATTATTATCAGGTCTTTATCTGATATCTGAAATATTAAAATATAAAAAACCAAAATCAGCTTGATACGCAGCAGAAATTTTCCTGAAAGTGAAAGGTTATTTTCGAATTGCACATGTATATTTAAAAAAAAAACAATTATCCTGTCATTTATTCAATTCATCTATATGGAATTGAAAGCATTTACAGTTATTATTTCCGTCTATATATTTTAATACAAAACTAGTTACACTTTTGATGATTTGAGAAGATGTTCACTTCCTGAAAAATATTACTATAAAAAAAAAACAAGTTGATTCTCTCCATAGTTTAATCCTCGTTAAACGGAATGTGATTTATTATTTCTTATTATATCGGTATATTTACTTATAAAATAAAATATTAGTAATATATTAAATAAATATTAATTGCTTTTAAAATTTTCTTCGCGTTTTAAAAATTAAAGTCTTGAAAAATTAGTTGCAATTTAAAATTCCATAATGTATGTGAGAATCAATACGGTAACAAAATTTTATTATGTAAAAGTAGGAAATAATGAAATTCTTAAAGTAAAAATGATTATTAAATAATATTACGCCCAGTTAATTATTTCTTTAAAATACCCCTAATTATAATAGTCACATGATGTCATATGATCGAATACGATTTTGTACGATTGTATGACATTTCATATAACTAAGTATAACAGTCATAAGCATCATTCGTTATCATTTGGAAACCATTCGTCAAGTCATAGACATACGAAACGAAACGTACATATAAATATAATATCTACATACAAGCAAACTAAATTGAAAAGAAATTAAAAATTTCAAAATCAGAATCCAAAATTTCTAACATTTTTTCCCCCCATCAATTTAATTTTTTTTTTAACGTTGGGGCATAATCTGAATTAAATCAATTAGTACCTTTAACCTATTTGTATTAAGTTGTTTTTATACCCGTATGACTATATTTCAAAGGGTATAATAAATTTGCCATTACGTTTGTGAAGCAGCGAAAGAAAGGGGGTAAATATAGACTCAAGGGTATGGATCGGATCTGAATTGAAAAATATCGATTTAGCTATGTATGTTCGTCCATTCCACGATAACTCAAAAAATAAAGGAGCTAGGATTTTGAAATTTTCACACATTCATTTTCTACATACTTTTATTGGATGCAGCTTAAAATTTATAATTATTAATTTATAATGTATTTTTGTATTTCACATATTATTGTAAACTCTGAAAACAAATTCGAAATAAAGCTTTTCAGCTTTACTACTTTAGTCAAAGTTTAGTTTTTTTTTTTTTCTATTGTTAAAGTTAAAATTTAGTCTTAATTTACAAAATTCATTTGAATTTAATTTGGCAGCATCTTTATTTCCACTATTTAAATTTTTAATAATTATCTATATAAATAATAATTAAATAATATTTTTTTAAATTGTTTATTTGTTTGTAAAACTAATATATTAATTTCTATAATTTATACAGTTTTTAAAATATTTTTGAAAATATTTATTTTAATTCAAAACAAGCTTTTAAATATTATAATAAAATAAAATTGCATACTTTTAGGATGAAATATTTTATTCAGCAATGGAGTAGTTTTTATCAAATTCAAATTTTACTCATTTATTCAGCAGTAATCTTAATAAATTAAATTAAGGTTTATGTCTTGGGGTTTTCTCAATAAATGATCCCATTTCTGATATTATCTTTCTTATTTTTATTTAATGGATCAAATCAATCGAATATTATTAAAATTATATTCTCCATTTTTTAAAGACAAACTCAATTCAAATGAGGGAAGAAAAAATTATTAAATATTTTAAAGTCTAATAACATTGAATTCAGTTGTTTTTGTTTTATTTATTAGATATCCTGAACTTAGTGGTAAACAATTACATACTTTTATATTCAATCCCAATAAAATTTACCAAAAAATTAAATAGAATTTGAAAAAACGAAATAAAAACAAACTCACTTTATTACTTATAAACTTAAAATGAATTGTATTTTTAGAGGGGTTTCATAACACTACATCCCAGAAAGTTTTATGGAAAGCACTAAACTTCTTTGGAATGAAATATGGATTCTCAAATTCTGAATTAGAAATGATTTTAGGTTGATTACACAATCAGGGTAGGGTTTTTTTTAGCAGAATATGGTTATATAATTCTGGTTTTAGTTAATTGGGTTTCCTGTTTTGTTTTAATACTCAGAAGAGTGTCCCTTTGTTATACAGATTAGAGATAAATGGAATGAGTTTTCAAATTTATAATATTCACAAGGGTGTTCTTTCCATAGATTAGAGATAAATGGACTGGTCTTAGCCTGCCAAATCATCAGATTAAGCACTTTTTCAAGAATTCTATTTACTTAATTTGTATGTAACATTTAGCAACTCAGAGTGGAAAAAAACAGGGAGAATTAATTAATACGATGGAAATATATATACATATGTCCCAAACAATATAATCTAATGAATTTAAGAGTAACGCAAAATGAAGTTGAAGATTCAAAGATTAGAATTTTGGTAAAATGTTAAAAATAAAAGGAACTTTTAAAAAATCGGTTTTTATATTTCTATAACTTTAGGAACTTATGGTTATGAAGTGTACAAATGTTGAAAAGTTATTGAATACCGGTATAAATCAAGATATTTTAAGTTATGAATAGGTGTACCAAAGAATTGTTATACGAGGTGGATAGTTTATTTAACAATTTTATAGAATTATTTTTTGGAAATTATTAAATCCCACCTCAGTTTAAAATAAGTTGCAAAAATATAAATTAAAACAAAATATAATATAGGGTTTTCTTTATTTTTATTAAATATAACTTTTTTTTTTATTTATTTTAAAATATCAAATTTTATTTTTTGTTAAATAACATGCCATCTATTTTAAATATAGGTTATTTTTTTACACATTTTCATACATTTTTTTTTATAATAAAAATTAAATTAGGTAATCTAAATTTTTATTGCAAAATGAAAAATTCTTATAAATTGAAATTTCATCTTTAGATTAAAGATGGTTTTAGACTATATATGACGATTTTACGAATCATATATGAATATCCTATATAAATTTATTCATATGGATGCGAACTGCTGAGTGACATCAATGCATTTGTTTATTGTACTTGAAATCGGTCTTGTATTTTCTAAAGATATTCGAAAATTACAATTTGTAAGAATATTTTATATGTTTTTTTTTTTTTATTTTAGAAGTATTAATATAAAAGTAAAATATATTATATTCTACTGTTATACCCTAACTTATATATACTAAAAGAAATGCTTTATCAAATATTTATTAATAAAAAACTTATTTTCTATTTACTGGTGAAATTTACAATATTTTTTTTTTTACAATTTTTGTATTTTATTTATTATAATTAAAAATTTAAAAATCTAAAATTCAATTTTTTTTTTAAATCAAAAAAGAATAAAATTACATTTGTTAAAAACAGATTATTAAAGTAGAGAGTTTGAAGGTATAAGAACCCTTAGCAAATAACATCAAATAATATTTTGTCAAATTTATCAATGTAATTAGAAAATAAAATTTATTTTTCCCATTTTAATTAGCAATGACAACCGTAAAGTAAGCAATAGTTTTTATCTATTTAACTATAGCTTAATTATTTATTATCGTATAGTGACAGTTCATTAAATATATTATTTAGGTTTTTTTAGGCATTTTTACTAAAGTATTTTATCTCTTCTACCATTAGATACCTAATACTGTCATTTTGAAGTATTTTGTAATACCGAGTAACTTTCGAAAATTTTTTTAATTCAAATATCGACATATTTAAATTACATTTTGTATAAATATTGCTAAAAAAATAAAAATTCAAGTTTTTAAAAATTTATTTTCGAAACCATAAGTAATTTGATTAGTGAGAAACTAAAAAATTAATATGGATATTACTTAAAAAATTTTCTAAATTATCATCCCTGCTCTCTATATTACAATTTTAACAAAAATAAAAAAAAAAAAAACAATTCATATTAATTTGTTTTTTTTATATTTTCCTCTATATTCTATTTCAAATGCATATGTGTTCTATACAATTGATGATCGAATTACATTGTATGAAAATGAATTGTGATGATTGAACAATAATTCAATTCAAAATATTAAACTGTGAAGGTGATCAATCCCTTTTTTGGCAATTGACAGTTTAATCGATAACAGTTGTCATTTGAAAATAAAAAAATCGAATAATTTTAAAAATAAATTTTTAACTGTCATAATTGTTGCTTAATTAAAAAATTTTTAAATTTAATAATATTATAATTTTTATTTAAACAAATGTAATTTTTATTAAATTTTTAATATATTCTGAAAAAATCCTTAAAATTTATTTTTATTTATTATAAGTACATATTAATATTATATATGTATATATTATGCATTAATTTACATTTTATATTAGGAATGTCATTTTACTACTTAAATGAAAATGTCATATTAATGTTTACATATGTAAATATAATGAAATTTATGTTATATTTTTTATTATGTTTTTTTTTTAATAATCATTTTTATTTTATTTTCTTAATACTGAAAAGTAACGAAATTAAGTAATCAATTATAGAATAAAGAAAATTAAGTAAACAATATAGGAGTAAATTAACTGTAATGACATTATTTATTAAATTGTATATAAACGCATCAGTT
Source organism: Dolichopus griseipennis (assembly GCA_963082915.1). NCBI lineage: Eukaryota > Metazoa > Arthropoda > Insecta > Diptera > Dolichopodidae > Dolichopus > Dolichopus griseipennis. Next base: position 71,292,956 of record OY720441.1, on the reverse strand, counting down.
TTTTTAAAGGAAAATTTTAACAGAGTGCCTAATTTTTGAAACACTATTTAATTTTTTGAACTTGTATTATGTTTATTGTTTTTATTTAGAATTAAAATCTCATAAGTTTATATTTTATATGTTTTTTTCATTTGAAAATTTGTATTTTATTAAATAAATTTATTTAAATTTTTTAATTAAAAAACTAACTAATTATGGAATAGAATATAAATTTTTAATTGAATTTTAAATTCAGCATTCAATTAAATATTTATCGAAATCGAAATTATTTTAAAAACAAAAAGTTGGATTAAGAAAAATTTAAATAAAACAATTGAATTAATTTTTAAATATAAATTTGGAAAAAATTATATTATAAATTGATGATAATTAAAATTAATTTTAATTGAGAATTTTTTTTCATTAGATTTTATTTTTTCGTTTTCTAATTCATTTATTAAAATAATATTCATTAGTTTTTATTGTTTAGATATTAATTTTTTTTTTTTGAATTTAAATTATATATTTTAATTTTCTAATATTTTTTTTTTGAAAAATTAAAATTAATTTTTTTTTTGTTTCAAAGCCATCATATTTCCTCTTTTCTTTTTTTTTTTAAATATTTGTTTTCTTTTTTCATTTAAATTGCTTTTTAATAAATTATTCTTATTTTAATATTTGAAATTTGAATTTTTTTTTTAAATTTTGTATTTAATTTTTTTTTTAATTTATTTTATTTTTTATTAAAAATATCATCAACTAATTGTTTTGTTATTATTCGATGAGGTCTTGTTGGATTAACTTTTGGTCTCTGATAAAGTCTAGCATTGATTGCATATAAACGTGGTGATAGATCACATCTAACATTAAACCACCAATCACATACAAATACAGCTTGTGAAAATTGTGTACCATTTGGACATAAAAATGATGCTTGTCTACCATCAATATCACAATAATGCCAACCTACAATTAAAAAAATATTTCGGTTTTAATTTTAAATTAAAAAATAATATAATTATCATGTAAATGAAATTAATTCAATATTAAATGGTATATAGTTAATATTTATACCTTGACATCTTGTTTCCATATCAGCAAAAAAGCCTGGATACAATTGTTCATCACAATAGAAATTTGTGTATGGTATTGCTGAAAGAATTGGATAATCTGCACCTGGACGTCCTGCAAATTAACCAAATACATAAAAATGTTATTTTAAATAAAATTTTTAAATTTTTAAAACAAAAAAATGTAAGTATATAAAAAATATTTAAAACTCACCGGGAATTGATTTTCCTAATTCTAAATATTCCCGTACTGATGGACTCAGAAAACTATGCGGTATATTTGGTATATCTTTTTCTTGGCTATTACCATCATTATCTAATTCTTGTCTTGGTTCTGGTTCAAAATGTACTGCTTCTGGTGCACGTGCACGAATTCTTTTAGCACGTTTAGATCTAACTGATTCACGACAATCTGAAATGAAAAAAACAACAAACAATTAATAAAAATAATAATAATAATATTCAAATGTATAGGAAAAAAGGTACATTAGTAGCATTTAAAAACCTATTCAATTAGAATGCATAAAATATGTTAAATAGAAAATTTTCTATATATAATAAATTAAATTTTAATTGAATATAAAAAATTTGCATATTCTGTATGCGTGTTTTATAATTTAAAAAAAAAAAAAAAAAAAAAAAAAACGATATTTTGTTTTTTATTGAAATAATTATTGCACGCAATATTTTCAAAATTTTATTTTAACATGTTTGGCAACATATTCAATAAAATTTTTTTTTAATACATGCAATAAAAACGGCGTTTAGAAAACAAGAGGGTTTTTACGTGATTTAAATTTACTCACCCTATAATAGTCTAGCTATAAGATTAAAATTTTTAAAAATCGTTTTTTTTTTATATGTATATATATTATAATATATAATAAATTATGTAAAATGTTTAAGTCACCTTTGTGATGATAATTAACAAAATTTTTAACGTGCGCGTCTGTCTTAAAACAATAACAATTTTTTTTTAATTATTTTCATAATTTTTTCTTTTTTATTATTATAATTTGGTATTATTTTGAAAATATTGGCAGTTTTCTGGGAAATTTCCAATAAATATTTTGACTTTCAAAATTGGCAATACAATGCGACAAATTGTAAAATAGAATTTATGTGCTGTAATGTAAGCAGTCTGCGCAGTCTTTAACGCTTTAAAAATATTGTAATGAATTATGAGTATTTCTTTTGTGTTGTGCCATAATTTATATTAAACTTTTTGTATTTAACTTTTATATTTCATAAAGTTAACACTTATCATTGGTAATATAATAAAGTTTGTGAGTTTTACAATTATACTTTTTCCATATTTTGTTAAAAAGACCATATAATTAATTAAAAAGTTTTTTATATTGGTTTATAGCAGATTAAATGATATTTTAACACGCGAGTTCTTAGAAAAAGTCATTTCAATTAGATTGTATATTGTAGTTTCGGATATGTTTTTTAAACTGACATTTGCAGTTTAAATTGGTCATAAGGTTCGCTCAACTTTAACTTGATATTAACTTTTATAGAGCGACAATTATAAAACGCTGCTCTTAATTAAATTTGAATTTATTACAGTTTATTCATTATTTCTGTTATATAAACTTGTTGATTGACTTTTAAATATTAGCAGTTTAAAAATACTAAGATTTATTACCTTTTTTTATAGAAATTGAGCCTATATTTATTATCAATATTACCATTATTACATATAAATAATTACACTATTTTGATCTGGATTTAAGATCTAATTTTTTGTAGTTAATTAAATTATTTAGGTCTATTAATTTTTAACCTTTTATTAAACCCTCATACAATACATCCATTGGGTGTTTGTAGTTTTCGTATTTCGTTAATATTATGTTTTTATCTTATAGTTACGCACCTAAATAAAAATTATAATTGGATGTTTTAAAAATATTATACCAAAATGTATATAAGCTGGCTTCACAAAAAGAGAGATTTATAAAGTAATTTTAAATTAATGCCTGCGTTCTCTAAAGCTCTAAATAAAAATTATAACACAATAAATTATAATGAACTTTCACCAGCTTAATAAAATCACCAGCACATTCTGATATAGAAAACTTTTCCATTTTTAAGCGATATTTTTGCTCTTATTACTACTTATTTTCATATAAAATTAATCTTCAGACAAAAAAGATAAAAAAAGATATCCCAAAACTTATATTGGACGTCTTTTTTTAACAAATTATATTTTTATATTATTATTGAAGTATTTCTCTCCTTAATTATTTAATGAAAAATTAGAAACTAAAAAAACTATAAAATTAAAATAAAAATTGGCACATACTAATTTAAAATATACTAAATCTAATTTTTTTTAAACTTAATCTACTATTAATTTATTTACTTCCTTAAATAAAAACTTTCCTGACAGTAGCAACACAGAAAAAAACACAAAATATACAAAATTCAGATACATATACAGTTCAGATAAATTTATTGATAAAGATTTAAAAGAAAAATGTTTAGCAACAAAATAGTATTGTACTTACTATTTGTATATATTACTGTCAGTCGAAAAACCGTCAAATATTGTTGCATATTTGTTTATTTTTTTTTTTAGATTTTTTTAGTATTTTCATTTTCAATAAAAATTTTTAATATTTCAAAATTAAAATTTTCCAAATAACAGAGTTGGGGAACAAAATTAGAAATGTTGATACTTTTACGAAGATGCAATATTGATACTTTTGACTTCAAAATATATGTATGTAATAATAAAATAGTATGGTTTATTTAGTTTTTATTTTTAAATCTTCGTAAATCGTATGTACATTACATAAACATAGATGTTATATAGACTATTTACTAGCTGTGTAGTATTGCAATACTGGAAAAATTGATCTCGAAAAAATTTTATTTTTAAAAACGGCGTTAATATAATTTTTATGTCTTATTTTAGATTGTATAAGATTTGAGAAAGAATCTTCTTTGTTTTCGATATTTTTTTAATTCCTTTTCCACTTTATTAAGGAGTGTACGGAATTCACCAAGTCTATTTAGACTAGCCTTCAGTTTCTTTAATCGTTATATTCACTAAGCGGATGGTTCCTCGGCTGTAGCTATTGTATAAGATTATGAATACACAAATGTTAATTTTGTGTGCCGTCAATTGTCCTACACAAGAGTTATTTATATATTTATATTAAATCTTATCTTATATTACGATATTAACTATTACGACATAATTATACAATTTGACGATGTTTTTTTATTAGTTATGATCTGATTTGGGTTTGAACCCAAGACCTTCCATATGAAAAACGGCGTCTTTACAGCTACGCCATTGGTCAGACTGTTTTAAATGTTGCAGAAGATAAATTATAGTTGGATATATGATTCCAAGTTCAAATTAACTAATGATGTTGCAGAAGATAAATTATTGTTGGATATATGTTTCTTAAGTTCAATTTAACTAATGAAATTTGAAAATTCTAAAATCGAACATAGAACTTGTATATGTTTTAATAATTATAATAAAACCTATAGCATAAGAATTATATATGTCCAGGACCTTTTGAAATTCAGTCCTCTTGTTCAACATTTACCTGTGGTACAGATCAGAGAGACAACTAGACGCTTAGTACATAAAATATATATATACATACTCGTATAGTATATATATTATACAATGTAATCTAATTTATGCTTTCTGAAATTAAGAATCCGGAAAAGTTGAAGGGAGAATATATTGGCAACTTAGTTTCCTTTACAAAACTTACTTATATTATACCCGTTTTAGTTGAATCGACGTCGGGTATATAACTCAATATAATATAATGCGATAAATCAGTTTTATACTTATTCGTTGTTGCTGTTGTTGTTGTTTTTGTTGTCTATGTTGCTGCTGAGAAAATATTAACAAAAAAGATCGTAATCTTTCAAAAAAAAAATAAAAATCCCAAAAAAACAAAAATCTCAGTCATAGGCCAAAGAATTGAATTGATTTTCTTAATGTTGCAGCTAATGTTAATCCGATATCATTTTTTTTTTATTTCTTATTTTTTTGTAATGCAACATACAACACATATGATATGCATATGATGTATATATAATTTAATTAACTTGCTTTTATGCTTTATTTTATTTCTGTTTTTTTTTGTACATATGGTGTGTGCTTCATTATGTTGCCATAATTCAAAAAAGTCAACAAAAGTCATCTATTTACTATTTACTTTTTTTTTGATCAAAATAAAATAACTTATATACAAACATACAAAGTATTATGATAATGTTAAATAGTCAATTGTCATAAAATGAAGTCACTAGTCTAATCATATTGCTAATTCTATCTTTGATTTTTGATTTTTGACTTTTGTTTTTTTTTTTTGGATGTTGTGTGTTATTAATTTCATATGAATGATTCATACAGTTGGATTGTTGCATGTTGTATATTGCAATTTTCAAGTCAGATTTATATTTTCTATATTTGAGTTTGTTGCATATGTTGCCGATTGTTGTCTAGTTTTTTTTTTTATTATCTTATTATATAATTATTGAAGAGAATATAAAAAAAATAGCGAAAAAAAAATAAAAATTCGCACGTTACAAAGAGATTTATATATGTATTAGCATAATATCTATGTATATACAAATGTATGTAAGGATTTAACTTGTTTTTAAAGTTTATTTGTATACATGTATATATTCTTTCTAAATTAGTTTTTATTACTAATATTATTTAATATTTTTGTTGAAAATGTTTTTTTTGCATTTCAAGTTATGTTGAGCTTGTTGATGCTTTTGTATATACAACAGTATGTGCTACTAAGATGCTACGAAGTCGATTTTTTTAATGAAGTCTAAAAGTTGCATGTAAATAGTATTATTAGTTAAAAAGTATACATATATATATATATGTATACTTTTCTAAGCTTTCCAAAGTTTTCAAAAAGTTAATGCAGTTGTTGGATTTAATGATGTTGTTGTGGTTGTTGCTTTTGAAAACACATCCAACAAATTCTGATAAGCATTGGAATTAATGTTGTATTTTTCTTTTGTTTTGTTGTTTTTGTAATAATGTTGGATTGCAATAAAAATAAATATTTAGTGTTATGATGTAATGTTGCAATTTAGTAAATTGTCTTTTTGTTTTTTTATTCATTCATTTTGTTTTAATTGTTGTGTGTTTGTATTCAAAGGTCAACAAGTTTTTTTTTTTTAATTTTGATTTTATCCATATACTTAATATATATATGTATGTATATATACATATAAATATTATATGTTATATGTTTTGAAGATTTTTATGGTTAAATTTTTCAGAAATTTTTTTATTGTTTTAAAGTATGGAGTTGCATTTTAAAATTGATTTTTGAAAAAGAAAATATATTAAATTTTATTGAGAATTTAAATTGATTTTTAGAAACAATATAAAATGTTTTTTAAAGTGCTTATTTTATTAAAAAAAAAATTATTTTTGAAGTTCTTTGAAGTGAGAACTGTTAAAACATCTTTAAAATAATTTCTTGAATTGCGTTAAAAGATTCCAAAATACGATTTTATTACATAGGTCGCATTCAGTAGCATCAAACACTACACTAGATTGCAGTGGAGTAACATCTAGCGCTACATTGTTGTACTAAACGATTTGCAGTAAAATTATATGACATTTGATTTGGAGTGACTTTTGGTATATTTTTATTTTATTTAAATTATTTTAATTATGGACACATTAGAGAATTTATAAGGCCTCATAGACATTTAAATAATTCTATTTCTATCCTTAATTGGTTTTTTATTTTCTATTTAAATTTAATCAAATTCGTTTTGTTGTTAATCTTATATTTTTTAATCAATTTATATTTTTAATTCTAAAATAAATGCTGCACTTCAAAGTATTCTCAGAAAATCTTGTAAACAAACAATTTTTACATTCAAATGTAAACACATAAACGTCAATTAAAATCAGCTGCACAATTTAGTATAAGACTAAAATTATTGCTAAAAAAAAATAATCTAGCGCTACAGTTGTTAGATTAAAAGATCATTCAATAGAAAATTTTATCGATCGTTCCACTTTTTTTGTAGCGCTAGATGCTATTGAACGCCACCATACGAGTATATGTGTTAGAAAATAAAATTGTAATATGTCTTTTTCCAGCCATCTTTACAGATTTGGTTTCTACAAATTAAATAATTAATATTATTGTATTTACTAAATATTAATGGAAATTTAATTAGAAAGTTTTCACAGAACAAAATAAATTAACCTCTTTATTAATTAAAATTTAAAATATCTAAATATCTCAAAAAATAATCTCCCAAAGTATGAAAACCTTTGATATTGGATAATATTAATACACGTGCTTGTAGTAATATTGATATTAAGCATTAAGAATTTTATGGTTCTAGCTAAGTAAGCAAACAAATAATTTATATAGATATTGTAAATCTATTGTAAAATTATTATTAAGATTTTGAAATAAGGAAAAAAAAAAGTATCAATATCAACTTCATCAACATTAACAAACGCATTAGAAGTTAGTCCCACTACAAAACCTCTAACACCACCACAGTTAATGTTGGTAATCATGGATCAAGTTGTTGTTAAAACGTAAAGCAATTGTTACATAAAACTATGACATTTGGATAATTTAATTATTTTAATAGCTGTTTTATTATACAATTTGCAATTTATGACTATTATACATGTATACTTAGTTTAAATGCAATATAACTACATAATTCATTTTAATTCTATATTTTATCTTTATGTATTTGAATATTTTAAATTTTTTATTATCAAAATCACACCTAAGTTTTAATATTTTATAAGAAAAACACATTGTTTGATAGATTTTTAATTTAAATATTAAAATAAACGAATAATATTAAATTGAAATAATTATTAGTTACATATTTTAAAGTATAATTATTTAATTACAAATATTTATGCTTTGGAATGTTAAAGTTTTTTTTAAATTATTTAACTTGTTAATTATTCAGTTTAACTTTTAAATAATTGGATTATGTTAAAAGGTTATTTATCTATCTTAATCTTTTTCACAAATTCTAGGAGTAGACTTAATATTAATATTTTTCAAATGCTATCAAATTTATAGCCATTTAACTTATTCAAAGAACATAATAAGAAAGTTCAGTTCCTTTTAGGTAGTACTATTAAAACAATCTAACTTATATAATAGACCTCTTGCATTTTATTCAAAGTCAACTAAAATATTTCAAATTAATAAAAATTAGTTAAAATTAATATGAAACAATTAATTTACATAATAAAATATATATTCATATCATTATATATAAACTAAATAAATAAAATATATTATGTATTTTTTTTATAGTCTATCTACAATGAACGCTCTCGTTTCGCTCTCTACACGTGGTTATCTGTCAAACTAAGTTAAATGTGTTGAATTAAATAAAAGTGTCTACAATAGACACAGCCATGTTTTAGCCATCACTCAGTCATTAAAAAAGTTGTTTAACTTTTAACTTTTTCGCTTTCTCTACGTATTCAAATGTCAAATAATTGAACTTTCAAAAAAATTTTTTTTCAATCATGGGTTAAATAATATCAAACAATTATTCAAAATAGCTATGCAATAAACTTTAAACTATTGAATATTTTTCAATTCATGAAATTTGTAAACAAAACAATGTCAAAAAACGCTGTCATGTACATTTCATTGTGGACACTCCTTTGTTGACTACGTAATGAGAGCGAAAGGGGAGCGTCCTTGTAGATATGCTATTATATATTCTATGCTTTGATCTAAATCCAATTTTACATTTCGGAAATTTTTTAATTTTATAAATTTAATAATTCGAGAATACTACACATACGTATATATATAAATAAAAATTGTATATTTTTTAAAGCACACTAATGTAAACTGATGCCATTTTAAGAATGCTTATATAATCGAATCGACCAAAGCTAAATATATTTTTTTAAATATTTAGAAATAATGTTAAATTTTTAATTCACTCCCAAGAGAAGAACATATTTTTATTAAACTGTATTAATAGTTTAATTAAATAATGCTTATTACAATTTACAAACTTCCAAGCATATAATTTGACAACAAATGTCAAAAAAAAAATTTAAAAAAAAAAATAAATTTATTTTTTATTTATTAAAAATAAACGTTTTATATACAATAATTATATGTAATTAAATTTAACAAAAGGTTTAATTTTATTTTTATCTAATGGTCATTCAAAATTTTCTTACAAACCAGAAATAAAACAAGAAAAATAAGATGTGAATTTATTGAATAAAATTAGGCAATTATTAAGACAATGTTAATTTTTTGTAACCGCTATACAATTTAACATTACTTTGAAGTTTTAAACCATGGTTGCATGGGAAAAAAACTTCTTCACTTCGTGCATTGAAATTTAAAAAAAAACAAAATTATAAAATAAAACTCCCGACAACAGTATATTAAATTAAGATTTTTATTTTAAAAAATTGTTATTTACATACATATATAGTACATAATAAATTATAAATTGTTATATACAACAAATATAAATACATGAATTTATTAATTTGTTAAATAAAACATAAAACACTTGTAATTAATTATTGTAATATTTTTATACACATTTAATTAAAGTGTTTTCAAATAGATTGTTTTAAATATAAATTAAAATATAATAATATAAATTGAAATATATTTCAAATTAAGATTTATAAAATATATTCAATTAATCTTGGGCCTCGGTGGTGCAGTGGGTAAGCATTTGGCTTATTAACCGAGGGGGTCCGGGTTCGATTCCCGGTCAGGTCATACAATATTTAATTTAAAAAAAATTATTGAAAAATAATTTTTCTTTACGAATCCCCATGGTGACCAAATATAATATAAATATACAAATATATAATATAAACAAAATAAATAATATAGTAGTATAAATAAATAGAAAGTATTTAATGAGGGGTGCACAACGGGCCGAAAGGCCTAGGTGTAAGGGAGACTTGCTTTCCCCCCCTGTCTAAACAACAACAACAACAATCTTATTGACAGATATAAAATAAAATTTAATTATTTATTTCGGAAATATTATCTATACTAGTAAAATAATTTCAAATAATTTATTTCTTTATTAATTATTATATTTCAAAAGAAAAAATTGGGAAATATGTATTTACTGTTATTATGAAGATTCATGTCATTATATATAATAAACTAAAAAATCGATTTAAACATTTTATTTAATCGATTTTTTTTACTTGTTAAACAAACACTTTTTTCATCGAGGGACTGTCCAAAATTAAATCAAATGTCAAAAATAACTCTGCATTTTTATTTAGAACACTGAGAGCTTTTTATTAGTGTTTTTTTTTTAAATCAGAGCACGCTCAGAGCGCATTTAATGTGCTTAGTACAAAATTGTCGCCCAAGCATAATAATTTGACAACTTTATAATAACAGATTTTAGCGCCAACGAATATTTTCTCCACTTGCAGAAATGAATTTACTCGCAGCTGTCAAACATTAATTCTTTTAAAAAGAGTTAAATTGTTTTTTATGTAAATTGTTGTTCAAATTATTTATTTGTAAATAATAAAAATTTAATTAATATAAATTTGAAAAAAACATCTAATTACAACATATAAGTATTCAAACTAATTTAAAAAAAAAATACAAAATCAAGGAAATTAACAAAAAATACAAATAGTTTTCATTATTTTAAAAGTTTAGTACCCACTATAGTAATATTTCTTCGAGTTTTAAATAAATTAACCTTAATTTTTTAAATATTAAATAATTGTTGATGTATAACAATAATAAAAATGAAATATGCAAATTACTATTTTAACATATTATTTCGAAATCAATTGTACATTTTTCATTTATATTTTTTTTAAATTATTCTATTTATTAATAAATTTCTTGTTAAAATTTTAGTTACTTACTTAGTTGGTGATTTAAATATATTATAATGAACTTAAAAAAATTTTAATGCTTTTTTTTAATTAAATTTTTGACATTAATGATGTATGATTAATATAAATATTAAAAATTTTGATTAATAACGTTCATATATAATAAGTCAAATGACAAGTGTTTAATCACGTTAACGGACTTCAATAACGGATCATTATGGAATCAAATTTGTTCGTTAAACAATGACAAATCATTGATGGCGTTCAGTAGCGTTTAGCGCTACATGAGTAGAGCAGCGATCGATAAAGTTTTCTACTGAACGCTTTTTTAAACGCTAGACTAGATTTTAATTTTACAGTAAAAAAATTTTATGCTAAGTTGTGTAACGGATTTTAATTGACGTTTATGTGTTTACATTTTAATGTGAAAAGTGTTTATTTACAAGATTTTCTGAAGGGAAGCATTTATTTTAAAATTATAAATATAAATAAAAAAATAAAAAATATAAGATTAAAAAAAAAACGAATTTGATTAATTAAAAAAATTATTTAAATAGGAAATAGAAAAAACAATTTAAGGTAGAAATAGAATTATTGAAATTATTTTGTAGGTCATAATAAAATGTAGGTGTCCATAAATAAAATAATTTAAAATAAAAATATAACAAAAGTCAATCAAAATCAAATGTCATTTAATTTTGCTGCAAATCGTTCAGTACAACAATGTAGCGCTAGATGCTACACCGCTGCAATCTAGTGTAGCGGTAGATGCTACTGAACACGGCCATTGTTAATTGATTATATCAAATAAAAGAATACAAAAGGGATCAAAACCTCTTACATAGATTAGAATTAGTTTACATTTCTTGTGGTTGGTTTTAATGGAGGATAGTAAGCAATTTTAACACTAAGTAGAGTTTGCGACTCGAACTCTGCATGCCTTCGTCAGTATGTTTTTTTAATTTATAAGTAGAATTTTTTATTTTTTTTATATCATATATTTTTACATTTTACTTTTATATTTGGTTACCAAGGGGATTTTATAATAAAAATTTTCCCATCCAACTAACCCTTCATTTATTAATCACCGAGGCCCCTTTTCTTTGATTAAGCTTTTATATATCAGATATTCAAATTTAAACATTTATAAAATTTTTCAGTAATTTGTATAATGTTAATAAATTAATATATTTTTTTTTTTAATTTTCAAAAATACCGTTAATTCAAATATTTTCGTAAAAAGCTAAAATTTAAATTTCAAACTGTCACTGTCAAAATTTTTTTTTATTATTAGTGGGAAAAAATGTACCTTGTTATACTTTTTTTTTATTACAATTTAAGTTACAAGTTACGTTATAAAGCAATAAAAAAAAAACTAAATAACTACACATTAATTTTTATTAGTTTATTGAAAAAAAAAATATTTGTAATTAATTTTAAAAACTGACATTAATACTTTTTTAAAACATTTAAAAGTACGTTATATATTAAATTGTCCGAAAAAAAAAAAAAATGTTAAACTGTCAATGTCAATTTTTGTGGGTTGCAAATAAATGCCAAAAAAAAAAATTGTTTTTGAATGATACTTGTAGAGCAGTTTTTTTTTTTGCAAATATTTTAAATTATGTCTAATTCTTGATTACCCAAATCTGCTGGACATTATATTTAACTTGTATTTTTTAAAATATATCTATATGGATCACAGCAGGAACATGTTTATTAAAATTTATTAATTTATGTTAAAAATGTATCAGTGAAATATGATACTGATACATATATGGATTCTGATTTACATTTACATCTATTATAGATAAAATAATTTTGTTTTTATATTAATTTCTAAATTTCGGTTTTAAAGTTAATTTCATTAAGGTGCAGTCAATCATAATTAGTATATATTATATTAAGAATTAATATTTGATAATTTCATACAAAAAATGTTACATTTCATGTTTAAATGTTAGAAAAACATTTATAATATATATTTAGACTTTTTTTTAAATTCATACCGACTTTGTTCTTTAACTGACATAGGTACATGCTTTAAGTTTTAAATAAGTGCTTTGAAAAATTGAATCAATTAGAAAAGAAAATTTGACTTTAATCGTTAGTTGAAAATAGATGATCCGATTCATTTTAAAAATATATATGTAAAGTATTATATACTCTATACGAGTTGAAAAGTTTTTTTTTGAGATTGAATTTAAAATAAGTTAATAAATAGGGATTTATTTTCAAAAACATCGAGGTATAAAATCCTAAATTTTTACAAAAAATATTGTGTGTTAGTGAAATATTTAAATACATGATTAAGACTAATAAAATAAGTAATGACTAGATGGCATAATTAAAGAGCACTAGTAATTATACAAATTATACTAAATACTAACCCTCATTTATAGATACCTAGTAGTGATGAACACCTATAAAACAATGTCTTGACTTAATGCTTTCAAATAAGAAATAAAGGTGGGTTTGTATTGGAGCTGTGACAAGTGATAATAGCGTCGATTAGAGCATTGCGTAGAAAATTGTATACATGCATTCAATAGAGGTGTTTATATTGGAGCCCCGCTTTGATCAACGACAAGAGCATAGAAAACTCTTTTTTCAGTTTTGTACGCCTTTGTCGATTACAAAAAATTTTGAATTAAACATTTTGTTCTCATTAGTTAATTTATTTTTTAAATATATAATTTAATTTTTTTTTTATATAAAATCTCAAGCAGGTGGAATAATAATAATACATTGTATAATTTTTTTTAATTGATAAATTAGTATTTTTGTTCTTTTATAATATAAATTGTGGACGTAGATCTTCAGATCATTAAAATATTTATTAGGCCATCCATTTGGAAACAAAATGATAGAAATCACCAATTCATTGTAATAATCGAACCAAATTAACATTTAATTAAGAAATTTGTAGCATTTTATTAATTCCCATGCATTAAATGAAAGTTTGTTAGAATAAAATAGAACTATTTTTCATTTAAAATAAGCGGAACGTAAAATAAGAATAATAAAATTTGATTAAAAAGTAAAATTTAATTTAAGTTTATAGCTTTTATTGAAGTTACAATTAAAAAAAACTACATAATAGCATAGTGACAGATGTGCGACAGATGCTCATCTCCAATTCGTTTGTTATGCACACACCTACACTACGCAACCAAAGTCTGCCCCATGCATTTCCTAAAGTTGATAGTTCGTATATATACCACTTAATTAAATTTATGGAGAATATTATGAAGTTAAACATTAACATAATTCTCCTTAATTTCACATTTATGCTTCATAATCCATTATTCCAATCCCAATTCCTCAAGTTTATATTCCCAATTTCCTCCCTAAACATTTAAGTCGAACACTAATTTCATCCTTTTTTTTTTACATAAAAATAGCTTCCTTGAATGTTATGTTTAATGCTCTGTTGTAATATTTTATAGAAATAGGGTTATTTCATGGGAATATAAGAACGTCGATTTTTGTGTTATAATATTTTCGCTAAATTCAGAAGAAATTTAAAATTTTTAAAATATTTTTAATTAAATTCAATTTTCAAATAACGAAAGTTTAACTTCCGTTTTTACTACATTTAATTGAGAAAAATCAAATCTTAACATTTCTATAATTGCTGTCATAAATTTATTAAAATCTTTAAATCATTCATATATTTCAATTTTAGTTTTTCAAACTGTCAATTATAACTAAATTATACATATACCAAATACATATTATTATAATACCATATGCAAGTTTTAGTCGGTCTCAGTTTTAACTCACTCTTAAATTGCAAAAAACTTAAAAATAAATTAAAACTAGTTTTGTCTGGCAACACCTCTACTAAGTGTATATTATTAACATGTTTGTAAAATCATATGATGAAAATTATTTTTTATTGTTTTTTCATTTATTTTGTTGTTGTGCTCTAGCACTTTTAAAACTAATTCACTTAAGTTTTTTATATTTTTTTTTTTAATCGTATCACATTACACGACAATCTATTTATAATAAAGTGTATGTTAACTGAAATCGCACACAATTTTCCGCTTAATATACCACAAATATAAAACAGGTGAAACAATGTCATACAGTTGTCAAATCATTTTTCGTCATAATATTTTTTTATTTTTATTTTGTTTTTGTTTTTCTTTTATTTTATACTTAAATTAGAAATAGGTGAAGTAAATAACGTAGTTGAAAATTATGCGCGACAACTTGAAAAAGTGTTAAAAAAAAATTAGAGCAAAAGACTATTATAATTTGTGTATATATATAAGTGATTAACAAAGAATATAGTATGTAATGTATTATGAATGAATATTTATTGAATTAGGAATTGAACAGACTATAGTATTGTTGAATACTATAGCCTTATATAGCTTATTAAGGAATTTAAAGATAATTATATTTTATAGTTTTAGTATTAGATCGTTAAATTATATCGTAAGTATCATCCTTTCTGTATTAATATTATAATCTATTCTAAATCAATTTAAAAATTATTAAAATATTCAGTCAGTTGACATTGAAATATAGAATAAAATAAATCGAATATATTGCAAATATTTAATTTTGATTAATTCATTCATAATTTGCCCTGATTGATAAAATGATTACTAAATGGTAAATTAGTTAATGTAATTGAAGTATTAAATGACTTTAAATCGAAATTTTATAAAATTCCTTATTATTATATTAATTTTTAATGTTCTTAGCTATTTTTGTGTATATTATTACAAAGGTTATGGTCAACCAATGAATTTCACCAATAAAATCATAATATTTTTAAATAATCATTCACGTTTAATTGCAGACGTTTAAAAGACGTTTTTAGACGAGGATTAAAGGATTCGAACTTTCGACTAAATGTTACTTCATGTATAAAAAAAAAATATGCACTGAAGAATCGGTTTCTACACAATCCTTATCCTTAAATTATTTCATTTATTTGATGTTAATATGCCAATTCATATTTAAAATATATTTGCATTGGGCCTTATTTGTCTTTCGACGGAGGATCGAAAGATTTCAGAAAATTTTGGGCAGAATTAGAAATATGCTACGGAGAATCGGTTCCTAGACTAAAAAAATACTCTACCTTTATACGAAAATTAGCTTGAAAACATTTTTGACACTTCATTTTTTGAACTTATTTTTGTTTTATATTATATTGATATTCCGTTTTTAAGTAATATTTAACTAAAACATAAAACTTCTTTCTGTTGAGACCTAATTAAAAAAAAAATCACAGAGTATAAAAGGAAACAGAAGAAAATATCTAGTAAAAAAGAAACACTGATTAAAAAAATGGCTGCAACATTTTGAAAAATGCAATAAATTAATTGAAAATAACCTTTTATAAAATTATTAAAATTGTGGTTAAAAAGATATGGATGGAAAAGATTCATTTAATTAAAATAAAAGCCTTTCTACACGACAAAATAAATATGATGAAATTCATAACAAATTTCCATAAAGCAGAAATGTCATTTTTATAATATTTTTTTGAAGTTTATTTTGACATTTTTCCGAACATATTTATATTTTCAATTTTTACGACCAAATTAAATTTGTTACTTTTGGAATTTGACATTTTATAATTTTTATTTCAATAAGACGGTTTAAAAATTTATAAAAAATTTTTATATTACCTATTCCTTTTTCTATTTTCACTCATCATAAATTTAAAATTAAATACAAAAAAAAAACAATTGACAAGTAAAGAAAAGATGTCACCACTAAATAAATATTACAAAATAGAAAGATTTCTTTATTCATCGTATTTATTTGGTGAAAAATGTGTTGCCAAAGTTTTTCATGTTCACACGGCAACATTTTTTACTTAATAGAAATTTCTTACGAATTTCACCATTTTTAAATTGATCGTCTAAAAAGGCCTTACATATCAATAAAATCATAATATTTTTAAATAATCATTCATTATATATCATACGAAATTTACCGGATATTCGAATATTGAAATATCATACACAAATTTGTATTTATTAATAATAGTTTATAGGTTAAATTTTCAATAAAATTGAAACAACCTTTGGCAATATTTTATGATACAACCACCATCACATTAATTTTATCTGACTGGCTGGTTTACCTTTAATAAGATAAAAACAAAAAGAAAACCAAAAAAACAAAAACAAAATAAATAAAAATGAAACAAAACTGTTACAATTTCGCATACTACTTATTTTATTTATAAATAATGATTTTGTGTAGTCATGCACGAAACTACTGCAATTAATTAAATTCGCATTTACATATACATAGCTGTATTTACATCAAGTATTATATACTGATTTTAATATACCTATGTATATTATATTCGTATATTATGGGAAGAACATAATATACAAAGAAAAATGAAAAAAATTAAAATAAATTATATTAAAACTAGTTCAATCTTCATGTTTGACAGCAGACTTACATAATGTGTTCCAAGGTGAACTTGAATTAATAACAAAATAGTGTCAAATGGAAGTAAATAAAAACAAAAAAGCACATGGAGTTGAATACAACTCAAAATACTTATTATGAAATTTTCAGAATAAAAATATTTATATTCAGTTATGATTAAGTTTTTATAATCTGTGTTTTATTTCTTATTACTGTTATTATATGTGTCATTTAATTCTAAGGCTTGTTCAAGATTAAGTTCTTGAATAAACGGAAAAATGATTCAGAGAATATTTATGAAAATAAATTGTCTTTTGTTTTTTGATTTTTATGCATTTGTTAAAACTTATAATCACATTGTATTGAATTTTTTGGAACTAAAGCCGCTTTAGTTAATGCTTTCACTACAATGATATGTTAAATTATATTACATTTTCAATTATTTTCAAATAATATTAATTTCATTAAAACTAATAAATTTTTCAATTTTTTGTTTCATTGCAGGTCAGTTGATTGCGTTAACAATAAATATATATTATTGAAAGGTGAATTATTAAAAATAAACAAAATTTAATCAAAAGTTTGTCTAGGCAATGTAATACTACAAACCTACTGAAGATTTCATATGAGCATATATAATTAAATAATTTGGTTCTGAAAATTTAATTGTTACATAATTTTTAGCTTTGTTTATAAGATGTTGAACGAAATCAGTCAAATGTCATTTTTGGTTGTAAATTTACAGTTATTTTTTTTTTTTGAATTAAGACGGAAAAGAATTAGAATTTTTAAATCTAAAAACGCCTTGAACTACTGAAATTTCAATTTGGAACAAACTTTGAACAAATTCTTGTATACTTTTCTCCTTCAAGAGTTGGAATAGTTCAATAATTAAAGATTACTATAAAAAAAAGTGTGCAACTCAATAAATGAAACCAATTAATAAGCTAAATGACAAAACCAAGATAGTTATTTTAAAAGAATTATATAGCTTTACATTGAGGGTAAAAACTCAAGCATTCTACACTTTTACAGTTTTATTTTTTTCTAAGCTTTTTACGCTTTTTGTGCTTTTGATACCTTTAAAATGTAATGAACACTTTTGACAGTCATTCAAAATTGTAAACAAAGAGAGTTTTTTAGTAGTTTATTTTAAATAATAGGTATACAAAATAAACATCAAATTAAACGTAAATTTTTTTCAGTTTTTAGTATTTTAAATGTCAAAAACGTCAAAACCTACGTAATGCTTTACATTCGTTTAAGGGTTTTCCATTTAGTTATATCTCATATTATATACTTTAATATTCAAGAATTTCGTAACTTCTCAAAGCGTAGAAAGCGTACAATGAGTTTTAAACTAATATTAATTTACTTTTGAATTTCAAAGCTTGAAGTAATATTCCTTAGGTTATTCATTATCATCATATAGTTTACGAGGTTTCGCGTACTTACCAATCATTACTAATATACAAGTATAATGAAAAGTCGTTTTCACATTTTATATTTATTAATTGTTTTAATTCACATTATATTTTTAAACCTATTAATCACTTTAAAACCAATATATTAAGAATTAAATCTGAATGCTATACTATACTATTTTAGTAATCAGCATTCATCTCTCTACATTGTATTCATATTTATTTTTATTCTACTTTGTTAAATAAAATTTTTCTTATATATATTCCTTTCACAATTTCAGTTCATTCATACGTGTTTAATAGTAATGTTAAAGCGCCAAATTACTTCTATACTTAATTTAAAATTTTACACACGATAATTATAATTTTATATATACATTTTATATATATATTTTATATATACATATATATATAAAATCAAAAAGAATAACAAAAACAAAATGCAATATTAAATCCAATATTAACATCAAATCATATATGAAAACTGACAGCAGAAGCAGTTTAATTGCATAACATTTTAAATTTTGTAACTCCAACATGCATAATATATTATATGAATGTATATGTATGTCAGCCAATGTAATTACTTTAGACATTCTGTTTTTTTTATTTATTTTTTTAGTTTTTCAAGCATTTAATTCACCATTTATTTTTTGTTTAATTTTTTTTTTAATATTGAATTAAAAAAAAAATAATATTTTATGATTACAAATCAGTGAAAATTTTTCTTCAATAACTTCAACACCTCCAATTTTCAATCGTGAATATGTTGTTGTTGCTTTCTGTTCGATTTTATTTTATTCTAAACGTGTATTATTTGCAGCACCTTATTTTAAAAGTGTGACTCTTAAGCTTTTAATATTTCAATATTGAAAAATAAAAATAAAGTAAGAAAACTTTTATACAATGTAGTCTGTTGTATGATTCAAAAATATTTACAATATTGTGAAGACTGCAAAAGCTTTATAAAGTCCAGTTTGAAATGGAAAATATATATATATATATATTTTTTATGTTTTATGTTTTTTTTTTCTGAAATTTTAGACTTGGCACAGACTACAGTCTGCATTGGATTTTTACTATAAATGTTAGTTATTTATGAATTTTAATATACAATATGTTGTAATTTTCTTTTTTTTTTTGAATTGTAAATAAATAAATGCTTATTACCCAGATGTTAAAATACGCTTAAAGCAATACATTCTAACAATTTCGTAAAATATTTTGAAAAACAAGTAAGGGAAAAAGCCAAGGGTTTTTTAAAAAAGCAAAATTTTTCAAAATTAGACAAGTTTCCATAATAATTTTGTTTTGAGTTTATTGAAAATTTGTCATTGCGAAAAGTTCCTAATAATTTTTTAGAACTTTTGTTCTAAATTTATTATATAAGAAAAATTGTAAAAAATCAAGAGATATGTTCTTCAATTTTAAAGAAAAACTGTTAAGACTTGTTAAAATATAAAATTTGAGTTTTAATTTTTGTATATTACTTCTCAAAATATTTCTATATTATTTTGAGTTTCTATATAATAATGTCGTTTAAAAGATATGAGGAAAATTTTCCATAAATTGAGTTTCACATAACAATAAATTAAAGTACCGTGTGACAGCGCTTTAAAATATTTTATAAGGCTCATATAATGCAGCTATTTTTTACAGTTTTTATACTGAGAATAAACCATATAGAACTCTTATTATAGCAATTTAAATATAGGGCTTTTCCGGGATTTGAGGGAATGTTGCTCTAAAACGTATGAGACTACAGAAAAAAGTTGTTTAATAGATAAATTTTCTGTGATACGGATCCTTAGTTAGAATTTCATTTATGTAGTTCAAACGGTTTAGAAGTTTTGTCAACTCATGGATGGAAGGGGGACCAACAGACGAACAGACACAATGAAACTATATAGGCACATTTTTTTCAAAATTTTTTTTGGAAAATTTGCTAAAAAGGGTTAGTATAGTTTTTCATATAAACAATGAGGTCACTTAATTGAATTAAGAATGTCTTTAATGTATAAAGATTTGACTTTTTTTTTTTTTAGCTTGAAACAATTAAAACTTTTTAAAATTTAAAAATGAAAGAATTGTGATTTTCTAAGTATGATTCGTTATTACTTATTAGATATTAGCTACAAAAATTGAAGTTTTCATTTAATATACCATCCAATATAGTTAAAGTTGGTTCGACGGAACATAGATTGTACAGAAGAACATTATTAATTTTTTCTAATTGACCTTGGGTCGTTTGATCATCATATTTATGGAATACCCAGTTTTTCTAATAAAATTAGCTTCAAAGTTATGTTTATACATTAAAAACATTTTAAAATTTTGTATGTTATTTGCAAAACATCAACTCAAAACTTATATATAACTGTACTGTATTATTATGAAGTTCCTTCAAAATATTGTTTACTGTATGTACGATTATTTGAATTTATTAGAGTTATATCAAATGTCATAATAATTTTAAAAAATATCAATAGTTGTCGCTTTAATAGAAATTTTTTTTCTGAATTTATTATTTAAAAAAATATATATATGTACATATATTATTAAATATTAAAAATTGAATAAAATTGATATGATTTGTAATCAAAATAGTCTTTTAGTTGTCTTAAATCTAAATAATGTCACTATTAGGAAGTTGTTAACTATTTGCTATAGGTATACAATTTTAAATTTATATAGAATTATTCATTTAACCTAACTAACTAATTCATTTTTTTTAATCATTGCTTAATCAATACAGGAAAACGGTTTAGGATTTAAATTTAAATATGTATAACTAATTGTGCCATAAAAAATTTTAAAAAGTCAGAATTATTTAGCTTTACTGAAAACATAAGTTTATGCATAATAAAAAGTATTTTAAAATTATTATTTTAGAAAATATTTAAATTAATATATATATATATATATGTGTTCATTAATCGCCATAACGCAAAGGTTACATACTGGAAAAAATGTACTACGAGTTCGTTTCAATTATCAATTTTCAAATATATTAACCCTGTATAACATATATATTAACCCTAACTATTATAATTTTAAGGATTAGACTTGCTACTGGTTTTCTTAGAAGGAAAGAACGATTTTTACCATTCCATCATTTATAGCTCGGTAAAAGGTTCCCCCCAACTATACTTTTGTTTTCATATTAAAAAGAGGTTCATATTTGTAGAATATGGTTGGGGACTGTTTATTAATAAATTAATTCAATTAACTTTAATTTTACCCTTGGAATAGTCTCAAATTTTCGAGACTACTTATTCCAAGTCTTTTTGTCAATCAATTTTGATTTTCTTTTTAAAAACGTTTCGCATCTTGGGCCCAGAAGTCAAACTGATACGATTTAAAAAACCCAGTTCTAAATTCGGTAATTGAAATAAAAAAATAAAATAAATCCAGAAAAGTGGCATCTAAATCTTATAGGCCATTTTAAGAGAGGCTGGCTTAACTTTAAAATAGTTTTTGAAGCCTTTAGAAGCGTGGTAGAGCAATTCTATCTTTAATTCATGATCACTACTAAAATTTCATAATTTCCATGTAAAACCAATTTTTCCATTATTTTTTATCAATTTTGTCTTTGAAAATTTTAAAATCGTTTTTGAAGCCTTTAGAAGCGTGTGTTAAGATTCTTAACTGGCTTAAAAGTTTAACTTATAAATTTTTCTTACTGGTATTCATGTTCAACTATAAATTCGGTGCACATCTGAATTCCAGAAAACGGAACAAATTAAAAATATGAAAATTAATTTGATTTGAAAGTATTTCAATTTGAAAAAAGATCAAAGTCATCTGAAACGACTATAAAAAATACTCAAATTTGATATACAAGAAATGGTCATTCTAGGAAATAGAGATAATAAATTAAAATTTTAAATCAATCTAATCAAAAAGATCAAAATTTTGTCAACACTGAATATTGCATGGTTGTCCAATAACCTTTAATTATAATTCTCCAAAGATTATCCATATATGAATCCTTTAATTTGATTTCAAGAAAACTTATTAGTACATACAAGTTGCTATTTTAATCACCAAATTACCTATTAACTAATTATTTCTAACATAAACTTTTAAATCATTTTCTTTAATTGGAATTCAAAAACTCCCAACTACCTATGAATGTTTCCATATTTCTAAATTTTACTATATAGAATATCATTTTACAAAACAAAACCATCTTTGGAAATTTATACGTTGTTTTATATTCCCAATAATATTAATCATTAGAATTAAAGTGTTAAAATTATAGTTTTATCATTTATTTAAAATCGGTTCAAGTTTTTTTGTCACCATTTTTAAAAACTGTATCAATTTTTTAATCAAAATTTACTTATTTGAACATATATAGTGTTAAAAACCCATATTAATAGTTTTTAAGATCCTATTTATTTATGCTATAATTAAATTGGTTTTCAAAAAAAATATTTTTTACATGCTATACTTGTTTAAATCGAATATTTAACTTTTTATTAATTTTTAATTATAAATTGGTGTAAAAAAAGTTTATTGAACAAGTTCTTATGTTTTTTATACTATTTTTATAGTAATCATTTATGTCCAGTATTTAAAATAATTGATCAAAATCGATTAACGTTTTTTTTTTTAAATAAAAATTATTACAACTTTCAGTAAATTCGAATTTTATAGACAGTAAATGTTTTCAAATGAATTTAATTCTGAATATTTTTAAGTTTAATTAATAGTTTTTAGATATGAATATATAGTACTATCTGAGTTCTTATACCTTAGGTTTCATAAACGGGGTTAGTAATCGAAGTTATGATAAATTAAATATACATGAAAGATTTTTTTTTATAGTGTATATATTAATTTAATAGTATGCACGTAACATTTAAATATTCAACTTCAAATTACCCCCCCATTTTATTCCATCACATGGAATAATTAAACTATTTGGAATTGTAGGTTAATTTGTATAAATATCAGCTTGAAAATTTTTATTAACCATTAACTTACTTAACCATCAAGACTGTTTTTTTTCAAGATCACACTCTTTAAGTGAACAGTTATCAAATAAAATAGTTTTAAAATGTACTCCAAAGGATCGAACAATATTCTGTAGCGAATATTAAGATAATAACTTAAAGTGCTGAGATGAATGGGTATTTGAAATCAGCCCTTTGGGCTAAATTGAAATGTGATTAATTATTCCAGCATCGAGGACTTGAAATGTAAATTTACATATTTTTTTACTAATATAATGTCGTTTTCGATTTGCAAAAACAGAAATCTAGAGTGAATCTAGAGTAAAAAAAATTACCCTAGATTCACTCTAGAGTAGTTTTATTTTCGATTGGCACAAAAAAGAGTAAATCTTTTTTTTTTAGAGTAAATCGAGATTTTTTCTCAGATTTACTCTTTTTTTCTATGTGTGTGTTTGGCATTCGTCAGTTTTATTAAAATGTCATAACAAATTAATTAAAATATTAAAAAGTATATACCCACTAATACAAACAAAAAAAGAGTAACACTCGTTTCATTTTCGATTGGAACAAAAAAAGCACTCTCGAATCTCAAAAAACCAATCGAAAACGGCATAAGATGTCATAAATGATAATGCAATATTTTAAAACCATTGGATACTCTTATTAGAAATCGATGTAATGAGCTTGTGAAACCTGCATTTTCTGCGTTCATATGCTAAGTGCTTAACCACAATTTCTTGAAAACCATTGCATTAAGTAGTAACCGTTGGGAGTAAACACTATTTTATACATAGTCTATACATTTAATTAATTTATTTCAACCATGTATACCAAAAATAGATAAATCTAATATTTATTAATTAGTATATTAATTAAAAGTTACCAATTATTAATTCAAATCTTTTTAATTTCAAATATAAATAAATTATTCAATCTTTCATTTTAGGAGTAATTTAACAGAATTATAAATTTAAACTTTTGCAATTGATTTAAATTGTATTTTAGCCATAATCTTCCAATTAAAATATTTTTTAAACTTAAGAAAAAGTTTTAATTGCTGAAGTTCTCCAACAAGAAAAAAACAAATTTTAACAGCAGGGGATGATTATTAATTTTAAGTCAATATTATTAATATAATAATAAATTTCATAATTTTGTTTACATCCGAAACTGGGTCAAAATACAATTAATTCCTTAGAGTGGTATATATTTTATTTTAATTTCCTATTTTTTTCTTTTATTACAAGTATTTAAGAAGTTGGTATCAAATTTTATTTCCCATGTTATATTGGAATTTTAATAAGTGATTTTTCCACAAAATCAATTTTTTTTCTTTTCAATTATTAGTTAAAAAAAAATCTAAAATTATTTAAGAATTCTTTATTTTATTTTTTCAACTTTAATATTAAATTTAATTTAAAGAGTATAACTAAATAGTTTAGAAAAATAGAGTTAAATTTTAAGACAGGTAAGAGGAGTGTCATGATATATTGTTATTTTGATATCATTTTAAACTTATTTATTATATATATACAGATATCAATGACGACAGAAGAGTTAATTCCTTATAAGGATCTCTTAACTCGTTATAAAAATTGTCTTTAATAGTGTTTTATTTTCTTTTAGTTTTTAAGTTTTCATTATGTTGTTTGGTTTTTAAATCAAAATTCCAACTTACGAACTTAATTAATTTTTTTGTAATATTTATTACCAAAACGCTATATATGAAACAAATAACCGGTGGTAATCTAATATCATGTGTAAGATTTTGATATTAATATCTTGAATTGATAAGCTTTTGGTGAAAATCGGGTAACACCAAGACCCTTATCCAGGGCTGTCAAGCTAACAAAATGTGTTTCTTTTTGTGCTCAGATTATCCAAATTATCCATTGTGTGTTTCTTTTTTAACTCGTAAAGTGCTCAGAGCGCGATCTGTGAGCACGTAAAAATTCCTCAGATTTCACAGAGTTGTCAAACAAGGAAATGTCAAATTAAGAATAAAATAATAAAAACCCCATTAAAAACAATAATAATAATTTAAATCTTTTAAATCTTAATTTTATAAAATAAATGTTGACGCAATCAAACAATAATGACGTTAGAAAATAATTTGGATAAAAATTGACAATCTGTGCTCTGAGCGTTTCTTTTTTAACCCAGAGTGTCAGAGTTCGGATAAAATTTTAATCTGACCATAATTTGCTCTGAGCGCTTGACATCTGCTCTGAGTACTGATCTGATGAGAAAAAGAAAAACATTCACTGAGTAATTTTTAAATTTTTTGCGAATATTTCGTAAACCAAAAATAGTACGAAAAAATTTATGAATTAAAACTTGTTACACAAATAAAAAGCTACAACTTTGGCATAGAAATTGTTTTGATACGAGAAACTTTAGTTTCCTTAAAAACATTTTGTGGATATTTCTAGAGAAGTCCAAATGTCTATACATTTAATTTTTATATTATTTGCATAACTAAAAGTTTTTAGGTTTGCTCCTGTTGATAACGCATTACAAAATTCAGCCTAAATTAATTAAGAACATCTAATTGATAGATAATTAAAGTTTTGTATATCTATTCATTGAAACCTTTCAAAAATCTTGTTGTAAATTATGAACACAATAACGAGTTACTTTACTTTAAATTAATAATACCAATTATTGCATATGTGTTTGGAAAAAATTACACATTACGCTTTTCCTGCAATACCGGTTGGTTCTGTGGTGGACACAGTATATTTTTTTTTGTATAAACTTTGATTTTAGTAAAAAATTTTGTTCTTCTCATGTTCTTTTCTATAAATGGTTAGAAATTGCGTGAAAAAATTCCTTTTCCCAAGTAAAAATATTGTTTACATTTTCAGTTTTTTTCAAAGTTTCTTAAGTTTCTGCTTTTTTTTTGAATAAAAAATATATTAAATTATTACCTTAAATATCAATATTCACATAGATAAATTGTAAATATATATATATCAGTATGTGTTTATTACTACTGGAAATTCAATCCACTTAAGTATCATTAACTATTTAACAGTAATTTTATATTTTCTTAACACCATAGAAAAATATAATAGAGTCAACTGTTTTTTTATTTATTTGTTTGTTATTTGTTTGTACACCTATGTTTGTAAATAAAAACATTTTTTTTTTTTCATGTATACGTTTTTAATTAAGATCGAACTTACTTAATCGATTAAATTAAAACATATTCTGCAATTTAAATTATTAGTTTTAAGTGGCTATTGATTTTTTTATGCGTATTAATGGTAACTTAAGATATACAGAATGGAATAAAGTTAGTTTGTGTATAAGGAATATACAACGGATCTGAAATTTAGAAAAATTAAAGTATTTTGATACAGAGTGATTATTATTTTACAGGTCTTAGATTAATTCAGGGCATCAGGAATATATTAAAGAACTTTGTAGTGATCCTAAAATTCCTACCATGTTACAATAAAACTTCTACTTTCGACTGCGCATATTCAATGAAGTAAGTCAAAAATCCTAATGGAAGTTCGGAGGATGGGGTTTCTGATACGTCACCCGTTGAAATATAATTTTGGAACTTTAGATTTTGTACATTACCTTGGAAATTTTGAACAGGCATTCAAGTTACCGGTATTTAAAAAATGGAAATTTTAAAATTTTTGAGTCCTTACAGCTCCTAAACGGAGGGCCACACTGAATTTTTTTTTTAAATTCGCATTCTTATTTTGTAAGATCTAGGCTCTTACCAAAATATCAAGTTTCAAACTTCCAACATTAGGAATAATGAGTCAAAAATTTTAAAATTTGAGTCAAAAAATTTAAGCTAAGATATATTACCTCAAATAAAAGTACCGTATGGCAAATCTAAACATTTGAGTTGCATATATTTATAAAGTTTAGCACTTCCGGACTAGGAATATACTTAATATTACTTTTGTTATAGCAATTTAAATATAGGACATTTGGGAACTTTGGGGGGCTGTTATTAATATGAACATGTTTGAAAGTATAAAGAAAAGTTTTTTCAATCATTATTTGTTATGGGCTATTTTAATGATTCAATATAAGGAATTTTATAATTTCGATAGTGCAGACTGTAGAGTATCACTCTTTTGTAATGGATTGGAGAGTTCAAATAATTTTTCTTTTATTTCTTATGGGTACCCAAAGCTGCGCCAATTAACTCTATTTTCCTTAATTAATACACATACTTTAATAGTGTTTTCCCTATTTTTCTCTATTTTAATTATTCTTTTACAGGTATTTTTGGATCCCCCTACTCTTATTTATCCTTGAGGATTTTAGTCATATATTTTTTTTGTCAACGGAGTTTCTCCACGGTCTACAGGAGTATGTGGTCTTCCCACCTATATTTATTATATTTTATTGTTTTTCTTTTTAATATGTAAAAGATTTATTTATTGAGTATGAATTATGAGTATAAGTTAAATCCAACATTTTCTCATTAATAGGTATCTATTTCCAATTAAATATATATTTGAGTTTTTCTTAAGTTTCCTGCTTTTTTGATTTTCTTTGAGACCGCATTAATTAGTTTTCATTCATATACACTTAGCATTCTACTAAATAAATAAACCTAATTCCTTACACATTTATTTCAATTGTATTTTATAAATCCCATTATTCACTCTGTTAAAAACCACATTAATATAAGCCAACATCATCGACAATACCATGTTTGTAAAATGTGACAAGAGAAAGAAAAGAAACAAGATTATCGACTTGTATAATAATAATATTGGACAATAATTTTATTCTTAAAAAATTTACACCACAATTTTTGTTGTTGTTTTATTATTTTAAACTGACCTAACTGGATTTGAACGAAGTAAAACCCTAATCAAAATGTTACAAATATCATATTGATACGATCAACTAAAATTTTTTGTCCAAAACTCAAATATAAATAAAACAAAACATAGGCCTAAAGTATCTTAAAAAACAAAAAATAAAAATGTATTTATGTCCATTTGAAAAGGTTCCAAAAGATTTTATTATTATATGATATGTAGTTATTGGAACTTATGAGTTATGCTCTGTTACCTACCACCACAGAATATTTGTGATGTGATAAATGTCGATTAAATGATTTATTATGTATGCATGGTTATAATGAACACCATACTGCGTATTATTGAGCACGGGTGTATGATGGTGGACAAAATAAAAACGATAAACATAATGAAAAAAATTTAAATTTTTTTTGGTGGTTACAATAGTTACAATGGTAACTTATTCTTTCTTTTTTTTTTTGATTATTAAGATATAATCGGCTTAAAACATAACATAGATATGACTTAATAATTTTGTGTGTTATGCTGTTATTACATTTTTTTTTTGCTTTGTTTTTTATGAAATATTGGGTTAGGCTTAAAATTAGATTTTTTGAGTTTTTTTTTGGTTTTATTTTTTGAATGACTATCAAGATTGATAATATTTCAAACTCAATCCAATGTGTTTTTTTTTTACTAAATTGTATTTTTTTTCTTTTAAATTGAAACCGGCTTCATGACAATATTTTCAGATTATTAACATCAATATTGAATGCGTTTATAATAGTTTTACAAATGTTTTAATAATTATATAATAACTATGTCAAAACTAATTGCCTTTAATTTAAAAGTATACTTTTAGCAAACGAATGGTTCTATGATTCATAATAAATATGGAGCAGGTTAATTATAATTTTTTTCAATAATTTTTCATAAACTTTCATTAAAAGTTTCCTTTTAATTTCACTAAAATTATTATTTTTACAAATACCAGTATTTCGTTAACGACATATAGACTTCTTAAGTGCTAGTACTCGATTAATATATTATTGGGCGTTTGAGTGAAATGAATAAGAAAGGTATAAAAACCAGTAGTTTCACTCAAACTCTCAATAATATATTAAAAATTTCTTTATAATTGCCCATTTTGATTATCCAAAAGACACTTGTTTAAAGTGTTGGAGAATCGATTCCAGCTATTCAAATGTGTATAAAATTAAGGTGTTGGTTAAGAGTTAAGATTTTGTATACTTTTTAAACACTTAACTAAAATATAGAATAAAATATGTATATAATAAAAAATTAGCTTCAATAATAATAGCTTAATCATTCTCATATTGATGCAATAATTTTGCGTATGTTTCAAAATGTGACATAATGTGATATAATGTGACATTTGTGACTGATTTACTTGGATACGTAAATGAATTACTTAGATATTTAAATGAGTAACTTGAATACTTATATTTTTTTATATGATATAATTTAATTAAAGCTGACTTCAAAAATGCAGATAATAGTATAACTACAGTATTACTATACTTTGTACTCCAAATCGCAATACGGAAACGGTCACTTTACCCCAATATAGATTTTTTGAACAACTACAAATTGTTAATATAAGATACCTACTTTATACACATTATTTTGCCGAGGCAAACAATATTTGATCCAAAACTTTGTTGACATTTGTGAATATACACAATCTCTAACATTTTAAAAAATTATAAATTATGACTTCAATTTCAATTATACCTTATAGTAATGATATAGTTATGATATTTTTTTAAATTAATTTGATCAACATTTTAAACATTTAATGTTGTCAAATCATCATATCAACATGCATGTAATACACATATACAACGTACATAATAATACAACTTCGATTTTCTTTTTTTTTGTCTATTTCCTTCTTTAAATTTTAATGCCAAAAATTGACAGCTTTAATTTTTTGATTTGAAAAAAAGAACAAAAAGAAACTGTCAAAATTATATTTTAAAATATGACATAATGTACGCTCTAAATAAGCCCAACCCTTAATATTATATTATATGTACATAATTATTTGCTTTTATTTTAATTCCATTTATTATTTCCATTATTATAATTATTATCCAAATATTGTCCAAATATTATTAAAACATTTTTAAAATATTTTACTTTTATAAATATAATTAAAAAAACCAAAACTCTTCTTATAAAACAATTTATTAGAATTAAAACATAATGCAACTTAATTCAAAAAAAAAAAAATATAGTAGGTATTAGTTTATTTATTAATCCCTCGAGATTTTATTTTTCAATTTCGAATTGATTTTATTTTTCTAAATTAAATTCTAATTATATTTTTTAATGTAAATTACTTTTATTTAAATAAAAATTATAGTTTTTGTATATATACATAGTTTTATTTAATTAAATTTTTTTTTTTGGATACAAATTATTTTCTTTTGTTTCAATGTTTTAATAGTAGTGTGCGTAAAGTAATGAATAGACATTTGAATCAAATTACATATAATATATTAAAAAATAAAATTCAAAACTCAATGACTCTTTAGATTGGTCTATTTACTGGTTCAGTTAAATAAGATTGAATAAGGTTCGGGTAAGGGGCGATCCTAAATTTAAATGACGTCATCCCATTACGGTACTTTATATCTTCAAGTTTCCGAATTTATATGCCATTAGTAACATTGTCGCTGTGTAGTGGCCGAAAAGTGCATTACAAAATTTTCGAAACATTTTGTAGAATTTTAATTAAACCGTTATATTTTTGACAATTAAGCGATTTATTTATGCATTTATTTTTAAATAAAGCTACTTAAAAGGAATAGGAAGGGATTTAAATAAAGATTCTTTAAGGGAAACTTTTTTTGACGTCTTACATACGTCTTATTTTTTTTAATATAGTAATAAAGTAAGAGCATATGTAATGAAATTATAGTTGTTTATAGTTGTTTCTAAAGCTTATCTAGAATAGGAACTGGCTTTATGTGTTGTTGTAATTAATATAAATCTTCTTATGAATTCTAAATTGTAAAAATATATTAAATAGTGTAGAAACATGTAGAAACATCTTAAAATTCAATAAGTATTGTAATAATTTGTATTAGTATAGTTATACGTTATTTCTGTATCTGTGAGTTATATTATTCAATTAAATTATTTTTTTATATTATTATAGTAATTTATTTGTTAATTGTTAATATAGAATTATTATTAATTGGGTTTTATAACTTTGAATCTGATTACCTTAATCAAATCAAAAACTAGAAAAAATTCTTTTCACTTCTATTCGAAACTCGAACCCGCGCCCTATGATATGCAATATCAGGAAATTTTAAATTTTTTTCTTTTTTATATATATCAAAATTAATTATAGTGCATTAATATTAGTGAAGTGAACGTTTTATTCATCAGATTACTGTATTTATTTTTATTTAGAAATATATTTTTATGTAATATTAGATAGTTATATATTTTAAAAGTATATCATTAATGGTAAATTAAAAATCATATGTCGCAATAGATATTGTGACTTGTGATTTGATAAAGATGTTTCTTTATAATATATTGAAAAATTTAGACTTATTTGTCTCAAAAGAATGTTCACTAACCAATGATTTATTTTCACTAACTTCACTTTATTTTCACTTTAATGATTTATTTTCACTAACCAATGATTGAGCTTTTTATAAGTAAAATATTGAAATCATATTAAGTAAAAGATTTAGCATTTTAATCCTAACATTTGTTTAAAATCATAGTTAAAATTACTCGATAGATAATTTTTTTTAAAACTATCACAACTATATAATTAGATTTAATTCATCAAAAAATTAGGTATAAATGTTCCTCCTAATTTTAAAATCGTTATAACTGGAAAAATTCTTGTAGGAAACTCAATCACCAGTTTTCAGCACTATATAGTTCACAATCTTCTAAGTTTTTTAAAATGAATGGCAGATTGAAATAAAATATTTTTCTTTAAATTAGAAATACCTTTGTACCTGCTTCAAGAATCGTTAATGAAATTATGGACTGTACAAAACGTGAAGCTGAATAATAAAATTTTCTTTAAATTTTATTCAATTCTAATATACACCCATATTCTTTTAGTCGCTTCATACGAAAAACTCCGCTTAAGCGATCAATTTCTATTCTTGAAGACGCATAAGCGGTACATTGTACTTAACGCGATAAGAACTGAACTTTTATTTTTACTTTTTAAATTAACAAAAAAACAAAACACTACTTAAAATTTAAAAATCTTGAATCTTTATTTTGTTTACTTTTCAAAAAAATTCAAATTTAGTTTAAAAAACTTTTTTTTTCTTTTTGACAGCAGCGAAGTACTACCAACATTTAAAAATTTTATCGTCTGACTAAGAGAATTATAAACTTAGCTAGAGGCGAAGCGGTGAATTTTTTCATCGTTTGAGAGATGCGTCTTGAAGAATTAGGGTGATAATTAATAACTTGAATTAAAAAATAAATGCCAACTTACAATACAATTACAATAAAAGTTTGAATTATTAAATAAAACTTTACCCAAATTAAAATCCCATAGATTTGTACCTGCATTGTAAATGCATCTTTATTATATTTAATTTGAATTCGATTAAAAACCTCAAATAATCATATAATCATAAAATAATTTTCATTTATTTTAATTTAATTTGTTTATTTTATTTCAAAATATAAAATAAACCAAAATAAATGTTTATATTTGTAAAATTTTTATACAATTATATAAAATAAATAAATAATACATTAAAATATAATAATAAGGGAATAAGTTTACCTTAATCACATAAGGATTATACAATAAATAATTAAATTTTATGATATTTAGTTTTAATTTCACACATTCATTTTTTTTTTTTTTTAATTTTACTATTATTTTTAAATTGTATCTATTAATACATAAATAGGGATAATTTGATTTAGATTTTGTATATTCAAATCAAAAACTATTATTTTATATAATATAGAGTTCATCATTATATTGAAAAGAGTTTTTTAATTGCTTTATTTAGTTTTTTTTTTTTCAAACAATAGTTTTTCTAATTTAAACTGAAATTAGAAAATTACTTGTAAAAAAAAAAGTAAAATAGACTAAAAATTTTCATTGTTTCAATATTTAGTAGACCTATTAAATAAATTTTAATTGCTTTAATTTTAATACTAAATTTTACTCTATTGATTATAGACAGACAAGTCATTAAAAAAAAAATAGTGATCATTTTATTTGTATTTAATATTAATTAATTTTAAAGGAGTTTATTTGTATTAGGAGAAATTTAAAAAAAAATTTTAAATAGTTTACGAATTATAACGGGAAATCCTGTCCAATGAATTTATTAAAAGTTTTATTTATTTATTTTATTTATTTTATAATGCATATTTAGGGAATTTTCATAATCCTAATGTTGTGCTGCCCAAAGCACAAGTTTTTTGATTTATTTAGTTTTTGAAAGGTTGGCTATGATTGTGGTCGCTGAGTTTAAATTATATGAAGAAGCAGTTTCAATTATTCATTGTCAACGCATTTATTGCTCGGAAGACAACTTTTAGTAAACTTAATTTTAACATTTTTAGAATTATTTAATTTAAACTCATTTTCAAAGGCTAAGTAGGGGTTAATGAAACCTATATGTTATTTGAAACTTATTGAATTTCAAGGGGCTTATTAAAAAAGATTAGAATTTGGAATACTTTTTTAAAAACACAAACTTGTCGGAAAGCTGCTAGAATCTGAAACTATAGTCTAATTTTGCCCATAGCCCACAATGCCCGTCTTCCTTTGGCATTAGCTTCATTATATTTTGAGTTATAAGAAGAACGGGTGAACGGATATTGCCAAATCGACTCAGGAGTTCTAATCAAGTATATATACATATATACATTTTAATATCCAACTTTTTCCCTTTAAATGGTTGCAAATACAATATCAAAATTATATTAATCCTGTAACGTGCAAATGGGGGTTCTGAAGTCAAATAAAAGTAGTATATTTTGAAAAATACTTAAATACATAATTTAACTTACAATCTGTTATATTATTTAAGAAACGCTACCGAAGCTTCGTTCTTCTATTTAAATATTGGTGAGAAACAAATTTCTTTGCAAATTAGAATAGGGTTAAATGTGTGTTCATTATGGTATAAATCGTAGTCTCAGTCCAATTTTTCTCTTTTTTGTTTTTTTTTTTACGAGACAATGGATAGCTCGAAAGCCACCAATTAAAACTGTGCAGTGTTTCTTTGGGTAGTGTGCGACTTTTACACTGCAAAACCACAACTTTTTTTAATCAAACATAGGGATTGAACCTGTGATAGAAATATACACTTTAGTTATAGGAATTTGGAAGAATTAGGGATTATGGTGGAAGCTATTAGAGATATCTGGATTATAGGGAAAATTGGATAGGATATTTGGTAGAAAGATGTTGAATGGTCTTCTTAAATTTGGCTCAATCGTACAAATATACATTATAAACTTTGGGGAACACATTTGGTGGAATATGGTTCCATAAACGTGCATGACAAACGAATTTCCATAAGCCGTGCTACGCCATTTGGCTAGTTCAACTGTGTAGGGATGAGCATCTGTTGCCCTCCTTGTTTCCCGTTGAAAAATCTCGAGTGGAGGCATAAGTTGTTTAATTTCATTGGAACAGTTTTAAGTACAAGCTATTAGTTACAAGCTCAAATTCAATAATATTAAACAAGCAGATGTTCTTAAAAAAAATCTTTTGTATTTTCAATTTGCAAATATTGTTCATTGCCATTTTTTCCTATATTTGCAATTGAAATTTTTTTTTAAATTTGCTAATAAAATTTTCATGGTCACTAATAATTGAAAGAAAACTATCAATCTTATTTTACAAGATTCTTTTGTGAAATACACATTTTTGTTTTAGACAATTAATTAAATTCAGACGTCATCTAAATTTTAAAATAATATCAATCAAAGTTATATTATAACGAGGAAGATTATAGTTGCCCTTGTCAACTTTTAGATACCCGTGCATACCCACTATGGTGTATAAAATAAACCGTAATATACTTATACATTTAACTCATTACTCCATAATTTTGACGTAAAAAAAAAAAAAAAAAAATTAAAAAAAAAAAATATCACAAAAAATAAAACAAAATTTTCAATCATTGTCCCACAACTTTAGCTTAAAAAAAAAAAAAAAAAAAATTAACAAAAAAAAAAAAAATTAACAAAAAAAAAAAAATCACAAAAAAAAAAACAAAATTTTCATTCATTGTCCCATAACTTTAGCTTAAAAAAAAAAAAAAAAAAAAAAAAAACAAAAAAAAAACAAAAAAAAAAAATGGCCCACCCTAAAATTCCGATGGTCCGAGTGATGTCCAACTTTGCCAACTAACTTGCCCTATTACTTTACCTGCCCAATTTTAA
This sequence comes from Dolichopus griseipennis, assembly GCA_963082915.1. Lineage (NCBI taxonomy): Eukaryota > Metazoa > Arthropoda > Insecta > Diptera > Dolichopodidae > Dolichopus > Dolichopus griseipennis. The sequence continues at coordinate 71,257,001 of OY720441.1, read as the reverse complement.
TTTTAACCTTGTAGCTTCATTAGATTCGCAGTTATTGAATCGAAAACTTTGTATGGCAGCCCCCCAAAATGGGGCCGTAACATTTTGAAACTTCATATAAGTGCTCGATTCATTATATAAATAACCGTTTGTAATTTTTATCGTCGTAGTATAATTAGTTTTGAAGAAATTCATATTGGTGCAAATAAGTTGTATGGCAGCCCCCCGAAAATGGGGCCCTAAAAATTTGAAACTTCATATAAGTGCTTGATTCATTATATAACTAACCGTGTGTAATTTTCAGCATCGTAGTATAATTAGTTTTGAAGAAATTCATATTGGTGCAAAGAAGTTGTATGGCAGCCCCCCGAAAATGGGGCCCTAACATTTTGAAACTTCATATAAGTGCTCGATTCATTATATAACTAACCGTGTGTAATTTTCATCCGCGTAGTATAATTAGTTTTGAAGAAATTTATATTAGTGCAAAGAAGTTGTATGGCAGCCCCCCGAAAATGGGGCCCTAACATTTTGAAACTTCATATAAGTGCCGGAGTCATTATAAAACTAACCGTGTGTAATTTTTATCCCCGTAGGATAATTAGTTTTGAAGAAATTCATATTGGTGCAAAAAAGTTGTATGGCAGCTCCCCGAAGCCTTGGTCCGATTTTAACCAAAAACAATAGGGAACCTAGAAATTGTCTAAAAATGACTTTGTGTGAATTTCAAGACTCTAGCCCTTTTAGTTTTTGAGTTATCGTGCTGACACACGGACGGACGGACGGACGGACGGACAGACACACATAGCTAGATCGACTAATTTTTCGATTCTGAGCCGATACGTACCCTTGACACTATATCTAGCTCGTCTAGATCGATGCGTTACAAACGGAGGAGCAAATCTAATATACCCGATGTTCATATATATATGCACGGGTATAAAAAAAAAATTATTACAATTACTAATTAAAAAAAATATGACTTAATACTTAACAACTCAAAAAAAAAAAGTTACAATTAACTTTTACCGGTACAAATTAAACAAAAAATCGTATTTTATTTTTTTTTTTTGTAAAAATTTATTTTGGACATGAAATCTTAAACTTCAACTCTTTTTTTTTTTGGAAGTACCCAATCTTTTGATTTTGTTATTATTTCAAGTATAAGTGTTCAATTTTTTTTCATCTTTCAAATTTCATGTTATGTTTTTTTATTAAAGAATTGAAAACATAATCATCTTCAGATATCAAATTATGGCATAATAAAATCATCTTAAAATTTTTTAAAAGTATAATGTATCTTATGGTAATACTGTATCAGTTAAAATAATAAATATGAATATGTTTTTAAATAAATATTAAAAAATTTTATCGTAAGTTTAATTACCATTTAAATTGCTTCTTAATAAATATAGTTATAAGAGTGTACTTTTAACAAATGTATAGAGCCCAACAAGGCTTTATGCAAATCTGCCCACACTCAAGTAATGAATAATATGTGAAAATAAAATTGCTAGAAGCTTTGTTAATTAAAGTAAAACCGTGGGGCATCTCTCAAGAATACATTTGTCTTTTTCCCAGTCGATTATATTCCTTGACTCTATCCGATTCCAGCACAGAACTAAAAGATCTTCAATTTACAATTTTTTGCTTTTTGCTGGCACCACAGTAAATTCGTTTTCAAACAGATGATTTTGACTTAATACCCCTAATCTATCATCATATAAAATGTAGGTCAATCTTATGTCAATATGGGACATAAGAAGATAAAAATTTTTCAAAACAAACATTACGTAAAATCTATAAAGATAATGTAGAGAACAAGGATAGATTTAAAAGAAAATTATAAAACAATGGTGCTTAAAGAATTTAAGGGAACTGCTGCAGAAGATATTATTATCTTACTTATGAATGTATACACTAGTAGACACCAAAGTTTAAATTGCAAATACAGTTTTTAGATGTAAATACTGAAACCAATAGGTAAAGACCAATTATTATCAGGAAAGCGAAGGGTACATCGGTTAGCTTAAAAAATAAAGAGATCAAAAAATTTCAGATTTTTAATAATAATCTAGTAGAAGTGAAACAGAGTTATCTTAAATTAAAAATTACATATAAACATGTTTTTGTAGTTTGTATTTCTTTTACATATAAATAAATATTTCATAAATTATCCGATATTAACATTTTTCTAGCAAATATGCCGCCAAATATTAACCCTTATCCAGCATTCTATAATTGTCATTTATTATTCTGCAGCCTCTCAGGTTTCATCCTACCCCACATGCCTACTTCTAAACTTTGATCCAAACACAACCAAGGCTGTTTCTACTATATGGCCGACTTAAAATTTTTCATCCACCCCCGTTCCAAAAAGACAGGGTAACATTTACAATAAGGTCAGATCTGAAACGTGACTACCAATTTTTTCCAAAATTAAAGCCTAAATAAAAAACAAATTTCAATTTCAAAACATTGTATAAATTTACAATAACCAAATTAGTTTTTTTTTTTTTTCAATAGTTAATAACGCGTCTTCACTTTTAATTTAAATTTAACATGGCTATTTAAAGGGAATATACAACATCCAAATAACAATACTTGAAGGAATACTTGAAATTATGCTTAGCTACATATAAGTAATCAAAACAAAGTATTTTTTTGTTTTCTTTTTTTTTTTGATTTATAGAGAATTGTTTAAAAAAAAAAAAAAAACAAAAAGCCCCATAAAACGAAAATATATACAATATAAACTCGAAGTGCACACCTTGACCTAAACTCTTATGTATTTTATTATTTTTTTTTATATTTTCATGTTTTATTATATACTGTTATTGCTTACCAATTAAAATTAACTTACTGATATTTTTTTCATATTTTTTTTTTATTATTATTCAAAAAATATCGGTTAAAAATTTAAAAATTATAAAAAACAATAAAAAAAAAATGATTTACTGAACATGCAAACTTTATTGTGAATTGTTATTCTATTAAATTTTTATTTTCATATTTTATATTAAAAAAAAAATTATTATTATTGTAATTTTGTTTTACTTCTTCTGTTGTTTTCTATTATGTTCAGTTTAAATATAGCACGCTAGATTTTATATTTAATAAGTTATTTGGGCTTTTCTTTGATTTATTCTTATTTTTTTTTTTTTTTTTTTTATTTTTTTTTTGATAATTTCATTGTTGAATTCGCGCCTATTTTAAAGGTTAAATCACAATTCGTGCAATATATATCGTTGCATAAATTTTAATGTAATTATCTAAAGATAAAATTCATATCGTTACAGTAATTGACTTTAAAAATAAGAATTCTAAGAAATTTTGCAATTTTTTTTCATTCTACTAAAAACTTTTAATTAGTAGTAAAAAAATTGAGAATATTCAAAACCTGGGGCTATGAGTATAATTATTAGAGATTTTCATCAATTAGTTCAGCTGTTAGACTAAGAAACCTGCAGTCTATACCATAGTAACATTTTATAGTAGGAGGGGTATATTATATTCTTATTACTAGAATTGATCTGAATAAATTCATTTATTAATTTTATATTTTGATTATAAGGTATTTCTGTATCTGTCAGTTATATTATTAAATTAAATTATTTGTTTATATTTTTATAATAATAAAATTGTTCCATTAGTTTGCTCTGAAAAGGGACGTTTATATTTCTATGGGAAAAAATAAGCCGACTAAATATTATGATGTAGTTTTTATTAAAGATATATAATTATTAATTATTGTCTATGTCATTAATTTGACCTCAATGGCGAATGTTATGAACCCCAGGCTTTCGAATAAAAGATCAACACACTAACCACTGTTCCACCCAGCTTCTCGAAGTGGAGTAATATGTACAATAAACTGGCCAAATACAATAAGCAACAATGATATGTAAAGTAGTTTGTCAAGATATCAAAAGAAAAAGTGGGGTTGGATAGGCCAGACATTTAGAAAACTAAAATAATGTATAGTAAGGAAGCGCTAAAATTAAAACCACAGAGGACTCAAAGACCAAGGCAAACCATATTAAAAAAACTGACCAAAATTGGAAGAAAACCATGGGAGGAAGAGAAGACAACTATTCCAAACAGAGTCTGAGGTGATTTAAAACAAAAGTCTAAGTACTTGGATTCAGCTCTACAAAAATTAACTTGTAAGAAAAAAGTTACCACAAAAAGCATTTGATTCGCGATCTCTAAACATCAAACTTTCTTCAACTTTTAAAAGAGTCAACTCTAATTATGACAGCGCTTCACGAATATTTCTCAGTAGAGCTAATAATATTGAGAAGCGGGAACTGATGTATGAGTGCGGATCCTGGAATTTGTTTTTTAAAATAATATCTTATAAATATTCCAAATGACAGTAATAAATAACGAAGACAATTGTATGGCGAAACATTTTTAAAAATAAAATCTATTTTCAAAATTATATTCAATATTGAAATAATGCAAAATTAAAACTTAGGATATCAAACAATTAAAATCATCAGATACTGTGCAAAAAATCTTAACATATTTTAAAATATGTGTGATATAATATTGTGTGGGTGTAAAAAAAGAAGGCTATTAGAATTGTTCTTTAATTGACCTATCAAAAAGATGTCATTAAGTTGATGATGAGAAAAGAATGATTTATGGAAAATTTATTAAAATCTATAGATTTTAATTAAATGATAAATCTTATTCGATTATTAGATAATAATTAACACTACTATTGAATATAGTAAATTTTTTTTTGAAAATATTTTAAAACAATGTTATTTGAATAAAAACAAATCCCTGAGAGGTTCAGTTCAAACATTTATAAGTTAAACCCAGTAGAGTATTAAAGTTTATTACATTCATTTGCTTGAACTTTTATTTGTAATTGAATATATTATTTTTTTTTGTTATTATATAGATTCCATTATTATCAGATCTTTAAGACGAAAAAAACTTGTAGAAGTTTGTCTATCACTAATATAAAAGATATATCCTTTAAATATCAAAGAGTTTTGCCATATTATTATAGTGGAATGGAATTTTGTAAAATTAAATCTTAAATTTTACCAATTCAAAACCATTGGTAAGCTGCGATAAGTAATAAGAAAATTAAAAATTCAAAAAATATAAACATACTCTTAGATCAATGACATCATTATGAACAAAGTTCATATAAAAAGGGTTCGGGAAGTGTTTCAAAACTATTACAGTTTGGTAAATATATTTATAAATTGAGCTCCCAATCAGATTCTAGATGTGTCTAGGATTTAATGCAATTTAAAAATATAAAAATTAATTCTTCTTTACACATTAGTATAAAAGAGTATTAAAAGATCTGATTGTTCTTTAGATTTGTTTAAAGCTAAAATCATATCTTCATGCGAGTTGGAAAACTTGCTTTTTACTTTTTTAAGTTGTATAACCTAAAATAGATAAAGAGGTATATTGACTTTCGTACGATGTTTGTGGCTTGTATTACTCTCTTCAGATTTAGGATAAAATGGAGTGGTGGTTCAGGTCACTTCCACGCACATCCAAAGATCTAACAAGCAAGTTTTCGAAATTATAGAAAAAAGAAACTCGAAATTTGTTACAAGCATATTCTGCCATGTTTTCATTGTATTCCCGAACTTTTGGATGAATTGGGGTGGGGAGTTCGGACACCTCACACATACCATTTAAGACCTATAAAACAACCATACCATCAAAATTAATTAAGATAGAAACTTCAAATGGCAAAAGATTGTTCTGTCCAATTTCGGTTATGGTCTTGAATTGAAGTGTTGATTTGGGTTTTCAAGACTTCGAAATGTATAAATATAGATATTTGCAATTTACGATACAACAATGTTCAATCTTGTTTCTTTTATGTTTCTGAAATTTAGTCGTTGGGCTAGCTGTCACAAGCCTTTTTAGATCTAACCAGCATATTTTTAGAATTAATATATAGTTACAAAATTTAAATTTTGTACAATGTAGTTGTGTCCTAATTTAGTTAATTGTTCCTGAAATTAGAGATTAATTAAACTGGGGATTGATGTTTTTTTTTTTTTTTTTTTTTTCCTTATTACTCCTCTTGGGAGCATAGGATATCTACTAGGCATCTCCACCTGACTCTATTCGGAGCAGTTATCTTTGCTTCCTCCCATGTTTTCTCAATTGAATCTAGCTCTTCCGAAATCGTTCGCCTCCAGGTGTTATTAGGGCGGCCTCGTCTTCGGGTTCCTTGTGGGTTCCATTCTAGTGCTTCCCTTGCTATGCTATCTTGCGGTTTTCTCAGTGTGTGCCCTATCCATTTCCACTTCTTCCTTTTGATCTCTTGCCCAATTGGTTCTGCTTTGGCAAGTTTCCATAGGTCCTGGTTACTTATTATGTTCGGCCAGTATATTCTGCATATTGTCCTTAGACATTTGTTGATGAAGACCTGTAGTTTCTGTGTGATGTTGTTTGTAACTAACCAGGTTTCACTTCCATATGTTAAGGTGGTCTTTACGCAGGTTCCATATATCCTTAATTTTGTCCCCCTGGACATTTGTGCGCTTTTCCATACTGGCTGCAGGCGACCGAACATTGCCCTGGCCTTTTTGATCCTGCTTTCGATGTCGGCGTTTATGTTACCGCTGTTATTTATGATGCAGCCTAGGTAGTGGAAATTATCTACATAGTCGATTGGTGTGTTGTTTATCACCGGACGGCGTGGGTTGTTGATGTTAATGGCCATCGCTTTCGTCTTTTCGATATTTATTTCCAGGCCCACACTTCGAGCTAATGTTGCTAGATGGTCTATTTTAGCTTGCATATTATTTATTGTGTGTGATAGCAGGCAGATGTCATCGGCATAGTCCAGATCTTCTAATTGCCTGAAGAGATTCCATGTTAATCCAGTTCTTTTGGTACTAATCTCTTTCATTATGTCATCTAGCACTACTGTGAAGAGGATTGGTGACAGTGGACAACCCTGTTTTACTCCTATGTTGGTGATGAATGGTTCGCTGGTATTACCATTGTGGAGTACTGAGAGTTGTGTCTCTTCATGCATGTTCTGTATTATTTCTATTATTTTTTCCGGCACATTTCGGTTTCTAAGTGCTTTCCATATGGCTTTTCTGCTTATACAATCAAACGCTTTCTTGAAATCGATGAAAACCAGGTATAATGGGGCTCGCCATTCTATTGACTGTTCAACGATGATTCTGAGCGTATTAACCTGGTCTATGCAACTTCTATGGGGACGAAAACCTGCTTGTTCATCTCTTATTTGGTTCTCAAGTTTCTCTTGCAGCCTTGTTTGTATTATTGTTGCCATAATTTTGTAGATTGTGTTTAGCACTGTTATGCCTCTCCAGTTGTCGCACTTGGTCAGATCACCTTTCTTTGGAAGTTTGATGATTATTCCATTTTTCCATGTGACCGGTAGTCTGCCCTCATCCCATGCTGTTGTGATGTGAGGTTCTAAAAGCTCGGCTGATGTTTCTGGATCTATTTTTATAATTTCTGCTGGGACCCCATCTTCGCCTGTTGCTTTGTTTATTTTTAGCTTTCTTATTGCCTCTTTGATCTCTGCTTTGGATGGTTTATTTATTCTGATGTTGTAATTGTTATTATTTGTGCGATTTTCTGGTCTGGTTTCTTCTATGTTGGGGTCGTTGTTATTACTGGTTTCTGCGAAGTGTTGTCTCCATATTCGGGTTTGTTCTTCGGGACATGCTATTAGTTCACCATTTTGATCCTTGATTGGGTGATTTTTGTTGTTTCTTCTGCCAGTGTGCTGGTTTACGATTTTATGTAGCTCTCTTGTGTTGTTGTGTATGGCAGCCGTTTCAGCCTTATTTGCGAGATCGTTAAAGTATGTTCTTTTATCTCTTCTTGCAGCACTTTTGACTTGTTTAGCTATATTATCGTATTGTTGTCTTATAGCGTTATTGGTATTCAATTGCTGTTTTAGGTTATTTCTTTGTGTTATTAGATTCCAGGTGTTATTGGAAATCCATATCTTTCTTTGCGGCTGAATTGTCCCTAGGTGTTCTTCTGCTGTGTTTTTGAGGGTCTCGACAATGTGGTCCCATGTGTGTGGTTGGTTTATTGGGAGGGTTTGGCGTATTGTTTCTACGATGTTATTTCTTATTTCAGTGTTACGGAGTTCTTGGAGGTTTATCTTTCTTCTTATGTTTCTTCTGGATCTTCTTTTGTATTTCTGCCATATTCTTACATCTCCGGTTATTAATTCGTGGTCGCTTCCTATATCTGCACCTCTCTTGTTTCTGACATCTTGCAGTGTGTTTCTCCGTTTTATGCTGATACATATATGGTCATTTTGGTTTTTCGTTTGACCGTTTGGTGAGGTCCATGTATACTTATGTATGTCTTTATGGGGGAATAACGAGCCGCCGATAATTAATTGGAATGTCTGGCATATGTCTATGAGTCTCTCTCCGTTATTGTTTCTAACTCCGCAGCCATGTGTCCCTATTGTATCTTCTATACCTTGATTGTCTGATCCTATTTTAGCATTGAAGTCACCCATTAGTATCGTAATATCTCCTTTCCTTATGCTGTTTAACGCCGTTGTTAGTTGTTCATAGAAGTCGTCTTTAATCTCTTTTTCTGCGTCTTCTGTAGGAGCGTAGCATTGTATTATCGTTACACTTTTACTTTTTGTCGCAAATCGTGCCATGAGTATTCGGTCTGATATTGGCTTCCAACTGCTTAGTGAGTTACGAAAATTCCTTGATATTATGATACCTACTCCGCTTTCACCACCCCTATCTTTTCCACTGTATATTAGTTTGTTCCCATTTGATGTTATTTCTTCTCCACTTTTGTTCCACCTCATTTCGCTAATTCCGAGGATATCTAATTTATATTTGCTCATTTGCTGTTCTACTTGCGCCAGTTTGGATGCTTCACGTAGCGTTCTGACATTCCACTGTCCTATTCTTGTCCTTTTGACTGCATTAAATGTTGTTACCGTGAATTCATTATTGTATCCGAGGCTCTGCCTTGTGTTTCGAATCGTTATCGGGGATTGATGTAATTAACTATAATTGAATATTTCAGGTGTAGGGAATTACTAAGTCGATTGCATTGACCTACTGTTGTTCATAACTGGTTTCTTGTAAGTTAGATGAGTTTAAATTTTAAGATGAGATGAATTCTTTTGTTTAATAGCGTTTTAAATCGTTCAAGAATTTAAATACAAATTTTTTAAATAATAAATTTCATGCAGTCTTTAATATTTAAAATATAAGACTCTGTTAGATCTAAATTAAAAAGACTACAAAATAACATATCTACAAAATGTCAAAACTGCTTTGATAAATTTTAATTAATTTATTTTTCTTTAGTTTCCTTTGAAACCCTTAAGAATTAGTTTTAATATATTAATTTCTATAAATCAATAAATTTCCCGCCAATTTTAACAAATTTATCAAAAATATAAATAAAAAAATAATTTTAAGTAATAAATAAATATGCATATATGTATATATATATAATATATATATATATATATATTTTAAATCTAGTAATTATTTTTTAATTATTATTTTAATTTATTTAATATTAAAAAAAAAGATAAATAATAATAATTTTTATATAAATTTTTTGTTAAAATTTATTATTCCCCAATGTCTACCCAATTGTGCCCCTTTTAAAAAGTAATAAATTTTCCTTCCTATGGGAGTTAATATGCCTTTTATATATACCGACAAGTCAATATTTTATTTGTAATATATATATATATAAAAATAAAACAACTAAATAAAATTAATTTAGTTATAAAATAATATAATGTATATATTATAATATAAAATTAATTTAAAAAATCATAATAAATTTTTCGTACAATTTTAAAAAAAATTTTAATATATAAAAAAATATTATATTTAAAGTATAAAATAATTATTATTGCTTTGGGCTTTGGCGCTTTACAAATTTTTATTTTATAAGGATTGGTGTATATATTCTTCATGTATATATACAATTATAGTAAATAATGTAATTAAATAGTTTTATTAAAAATTAATATTTACGTGACTTAATTATAAACCTTTTGAATCTCAAGGCAACTTTATATTAAAAACCATATAATTTCACATCTTCAGTAATATAATTTCAGAAATTTTAAATAGATTCATGATTCCTTAATTAAATTAAATATAAATTGCACACTTTTTTTTCTTTTGAGACATTATTAAACGCTTCTCCCATTTTTTTGTTGAATCGTTACAGCTGAAGATAAAGGAAACTTAGAAATATAAAATAGATTTTAAAAATTATAAAAGAGATCCTTTACAAATTAAGTTTTAGATATTATTTTCTTTTATTTTTAATTTACAGACTCATGACATCTTTTCGTGTTAAGTCTGATAAAGACAAGACTTAAAAAGCATTGTAAAAATAAGGTTCCAATGCAGAGTCGGAGACCATAAGGCATTTTAAAGCTTTAAAAGTCCATGGCTTAAAATATTGTTAATTTATTTTAGTTTGATTTAATTGTATGTAGAATTCAATAAGATCAATTCTTATAATGAGAATTAAATATGATTTCCTTGTTTCAATATGTGGCTATTGTAAAGGCAGATCTTTTTGTATTCATTCTTACAACTATTTATATAAATGAATAAAATTTATTTGAAGATTTTTAAATAACAAATGGTCCATATTCAACTCTATATTTTTTTGGCATTTTTTTTAAAATGGTCTTTGAATTCCTATTAATATTTCGAACCCTTTTGAGAATTTAACATTGGCTCTATATAAAAATGTTGCTTCATTGTCGAAAATCTACTAATGCAATTGCATTTGGTAATATACTAGATAAAGAAATATCCTGAATTAAGATTATATAATTAAATTCTTGCTTTTCCTCTTGGATCCATAATTTTTAATCTCTCTACTGTGTAACCTGTCTCAATTCATATTAAATACCTAAAATCTTAAATTATTCTTTCAATCTTTCATCTTTTAGAACTAAAACCGCGTATAGATGCAGTCTGCTGATAAAATTTAATAACAACAAATTGAACATTAAAATTCAGTATTTAAGCAACTTTGTATTATTCAAGCATGTTAGCAAGTTATCTTTTAAATCTAATAATCGTAAATATACTAAAATATTTCATAATGAACTCATAAATATTAAATAAGCTTAAATAAAACAAAAACGTTACAAAAAATATTTTTGGCGCATGCGCGAATTACTCAATTTTAATTTTTTTAATATTTATAAATAATTCAAACTTATTCAATGTAAATTGAGCTTCCAGTTATTTTTTTTAGTTCTAAATTTAGAAAATAATATAAAAATTAAATAGAAAATAGCCAAGAGGGGACATAACAAATATTTTAAAAATTTTCATAAATTGTGTAGTATAATTTGCACACAGTAGTTATTCAAAAATGTTAAGAAATCCTAAATTTTATTAAGCTAGTAGTTTATTTATTTTTGAATAATCAATGATATAGAAACCTTTTTAAACTATTTCTTTTGCCTTAACTTTTTTTTTATTAAATAAATGTACAATCAAAGGCACTTTCAGCATCTACCCTCTAATAGTTCCATCAATGACGAAACTTAGAAAGAAAGATTAAAGTAAATGCAGATCTTATATTTTATAATCAAAAAAATTTAAAGAGGTTTTTTAATATAGTTACTTTCACTTAAAAGTTGCATAAGCAGATCAGATCATATGAATAGAATGTAGGAACAGATCTTTTAAACATGTGGATATCATAAATTTGACCAAATTATTATCCAAAACTAAAAAGTACTTTGTCCGAATAAGTAATGAGTATTCAAGTTACCATTATGTTTTAAAAATATTTTCTGAAGTAAATTCTGCAGTTATTTAAAAATCAACTAAAATTTTTGAAAACATAATATGGTATCAATGGTAACATGAGATAATTTTTGATATTAAGAAAGCAACTAAAATTTATGTCAACTAAACATATGTTTAGTTTTTTTTTACTCTTCATTAATTTAACCAAATTTTGTATCCAACTAATTTTAAAACTTTGTCAGAACAAATAACTATAAAAATAAAAATAATTGCCTTAGGTAAAAAATAAACTTGCACTAGCTCTACATTCATATATTTAAAACTTTCTATATCTATATAATATAAAAAAAAACATTTAGTTTATGAATAAATTTTAAATTAAAAAATTGAATTTAAGTTAAATTTTATAACAGAAACTCCTTAAAAAAAAATAAATAAAACTAGCTTTTATTATTGTGCCACACCTCCATTTTGTTTTTTTTTTTTTTATTATTGCAAATTTCAATTTTTATTACACTAAACTACAACATTTCCATGAACATAAATGTTTATGTACAAATGCTAAAATATATATATGTAAAAAAAAAAACAAAAAGTTTTACAACTACTATTTCTTAATGTTATCTTTACAGTTAAAAACGACATACAATATTTAAATATAATGTTAAGAAAGAGGTCAGTCTATGTCTGAAAAAACAAAATAATTTTTTTTTTAAAAAAAAAATCCCTCAAAAACTTTTTAAGTCAAAAATTTTCCGCGCCAAAATTTTATTGCGTTTTTTTAATGCTTTTATTTTTCTGGTATAGTAATCAAGCACTAGGTTATTAATTCAAAGGTCTTTAAATAGATGTTTAAAAACATAAATATGCAGAAATTATAGTTTTTCAGATAAAATGAAAATTTTACAATAAGTTTTGTCTATTCATAAAGTTTTCCACCCTTTTTCCAAATACTAGCACCCACAAGTTATGAGAGGTGGCAACACTTGTTATTTTTACAGCTGTCACATAGTGAATCAAAATTATGATCAGATGTCATTTTAAATATATTTTTGAGTAGTATTTTTTATTATTGTTTTTTTTTTAATTTATTAAATTTACTTTGAATATTTATAATTGTAAATAACAGATTTAATTACTTTATATTTATAATTCATACTTATAAAAATGTCAAACGTCAAATGAGTTTTGTACTTTTCTAAAATGTCAAAAATATAACAGAAATAAAATTCATAAACTTTTTTGATTGTCAACCAGAATTACGAAAACTGTTTGATTGTCAAAATGTTGCGAAAATCAGATTACTGTAAAGGTCATTAACAATTATTTATTACTATTCAAATGCAAAAAATCATCAACATATGATTGTCATATTGTTGACGTTTTAGAAAAGTGTCAAAGCACATCAAAAATACGTTAAAAACTTTGTTTGCAGTCAAATGAGACTTCTAATTGCAATAATTAATAAATTCTATTCAAGTGTCTGTGGAAAAAAATAGCTGAGTGAAATGAATTGAGTGATACCTCTATAATATGTATATATAAGACTAATTAATTAAATATACCCCTGACCAAACTAGAATTTAAAAATCAATGGAAAAAACTCAATTAAATAAAGAAATTAAATCTTTGAACCCCTATAAGTATGCAATAAATTTATTTAAACTCCTATTTTTTGACACATAATTTCTAATTTAATTTTAAATAAATATAAAACAAAACTAAGGTATTTAAATAAAATTTTAAAAGTTCAAAATAACTTCTGCAACTAGGAAAACGAATAAATCTAATTTTATTAATAATTTTAAAATTATTACACGCAATTTTTTTTAAATTAAAAAGTTAAAGTTTATTATCAAATAATTCAATGTTGCATTTTATTATTACCGCTAATTTTTTTTAGTTAAATTTTTCATTTTTCTTGTAGTAAAATTAAGGTGGGATACAAACTCTCAATTTTTTTATTGTTTATTTTTTTTTTTTGTATTTTGAGTGTAAAATGAAAAATTAACACTTTAATTGAACTTTTGAAAATTAGAAAAAACTAGAACATTCAAAATATTAAAGTAATGAACTTGTGAATTAGAAAATTGCAATTTAAATGAACGCCATTTCGCCTCTAAATTAAAACAAAAAAAAAATAAATAAATATTTAATTTAGTTAGATCTTAAGGCTTAAATATTTTTTTGAAAAAATAATTTTCTAATAAAATTAAGTTGAAAACTATATTTAAAAGTGATAATTTAATAGTTTTCATTTTCCAATTAATTTGAGATTAGAGTGCTTTGATTCTTAAGGTCGGATTATTGAATATAATTTATTAATAAATAATTAGCTTTAATACAATTTCATTAGGAGAAATTCGAACAATGTTAAATAAACAATTTTGAAGTGTGATTTCAGAATTCGTATAATAATATTGAAACAGTCATATAGTTATTAAACACGGTAGTTATTAATGATATGATTATGACTAAGAATATATATATTTAAAGATTATGACTAAGAATCGGGTCGAATTTAAGTAAGATGTTCCTAATTATAAGTTTTAAGATCTTCTGATTGTACATGATTTCAATTATTTATATGGTATTGGACATAATTAAAAACTTTTAGAAAGTTATGGAGACAGGTCATTATTGACCAACTAACTATATATATATACAGGGTGTTTCCTAATTAAGTGCATTGCTAAATACCACTGCATAGATACTTATGAATAGATAAATTTTGTGTATAATTTCAATATTTTTTTTTAGTTTTCATAATTTTACTCTTAACGCTGTTTCTAGACTACTAATGAAAATTTTGTAAGGTGCATTTGAAAGCTTTAGAATTCTCTTTTAAACAAGTACCTACCTACTCAATGTAGTCTAGAAACAGAGTTAAGAGTAAAATTATGAAAACTAAAAAAAAATATTGAAATTTCATTTAAGCCCACATATCTATGAAACTAGAAGAGACCTAGCTTAGCTCTTATACACAAAATATATCTACTCATAAGTATCTATGCAGTGGTATATAGCAGTGCACTAAATTAGGAAACACCCTGTATATACCACTATATATCTTTTTAAATTAGATCAAAACTTTTCCAAATAATTTGCAATAGAAATACTTAATTAAAACAAAAATTATTGAGTAATATTAACTGAATTTATTTTAAATCACTCAACATTTCTTATTTAAATAGTAGTCATCAACACAATTTTCAAATATCACTTACATATTTTGTCACTTTATCTCACCTAATTTGTCTAACGTATATATATATATTTTATTTTAATTTGTTTGTACATTGAGTTACTAACAGTTACTAACATATTCTATATAAATATTCATTAAAATATACTATTTCAATACTAATATTTAAATAAATTAAATTTATTCTTCAATACATTTTTTTCCACTATATATATACTAATAGTAATCACTAATAACTAATCCACTATATTCTAATCAAATTGGCACTTAATTTTTAATATGGTAAAGATCAAATTTAAATTTATGGAAATTTTTTTGCTAAAACGTCTGACATTTATAGATTAAATGTAATATCAATTATTTAGATAATCTGAATTTATAACTTAAGCCTAAAATACTACACCTAGAGTCTCTATTTTAATCAAATCTTTTTTAGTTTTTGGATTTAAATCTTAGTTTGAACTAATTTTTCCTAAATTATAAATAAAATAAGCCACAAAAGGCTTATTAAAGTGAACTACATTAAGATCATTAATTGGTAAATTTTACGCACTGTAATTAATAAATTGCTTAAATTTTAACATATGACTTAATATAGTAAATTATTGCTCAAAAAAAATATTGCAATTTTTAAATAATCCATTACTGTTTTGGTTTTGAGTTTTAACTGAAATAAAAAAAAAATTGCAAATAAAATATAGGTTAAAAATTAGCCACTACTAGATTAAATAAGATAGACTTTCTGATAATAAACTTATAGTATTAGTTTTGATTAGTTTTAAAATTAAACTCATTTAATGCGTGTCGCTAGAATTTTATTGGTTTATATTTCAGTTTTAAGTTTATTTTCCTTTTCCACTCCTTCAAGGAGTATAGGGCATTCACCAAGTCTATTTAGACTAGGCTTCAGTTCCTTTAATCGATTTATAAACAAAACCATTGATTACTCGGCTGTAGTTTTTGTATAAGATTATAAATACATAAATTTGACAAGCTGAAAATAAGAAAAGCATTATATAATCGACATAAAAATGATCCGACCAATAGTGAAAAAAAGGCAAAATATACAAAAATGAAGAAAAAGGTAGAACAATTAATAAAAGAAGAAAAAAAAAATTATATTAATAGAAATATTGAAAAAGCCGGGAGCGATTCTAGGAAATTATGGAAAATATTGAATAATTCTATAAAAAATACCAATAAAGATAAACTGAAAAATGTCAGTCATGTTATTAAAAGCAATGGTGAAAAAACTAAAAATGATGTTGAAACTGCAAATACTCTCAATAATTGTTTTACTGAAATAGGAGAACGTATTAAAAAAAACATTCTAAATACCAACGATGCTACTAGCTGCTCACAAAATCTATTTAATAGCAACTCGTTGTTTCTTATTCCAGTTATAGAACCAGAAATCCATCAAATTATTATGAATTTAAATAAAAATGCAACTCCAGGTTTGGATAAAATTACAGTGAGAGATCTACAAGAGCTGGTCAATATTATAACCCCATCTTTAGTGAAACTGATAAATGAAAGTTTCACTAATGGTATATTTCCAGATTCGTTAAAAAAAGCATATTTAGTTCCTATTCACAAAAGTGGGTCAAAAGAAGACTGTGGTAACTATAGACCAATTTCAATTCTAAATTCAATTTCGAAAATATATGAAAAAGTTATTAATTCAAGAATAAGAAGTTTCATTACTAAAACAATAGGCTTTGATGCTAATCAGTATGGTTTCTTAGAAAAAAGTGGTACAGAATCAGCTATCGCAGCAACCTTGGAACATATTTACGATGCGTTGGATGACGGATACTATGTTGGCGCAGTTTTTATTGACTTAAAAAAAGCATTTGATATGGTAAGTCATTCCAGACTTATCAGATTGCTAGATAACTTAGGAATTCGAGGTAACAGTAATCTTTTACTAAAAAGTTATTTGACAAATAGAACTCAATGTGCTAAAGTTAATGAAGTACTAAGTGATGAACTAGTAATAAAAACAGGCGTACCACAAGGTTCATTACTGGGGCCGTTATTATACCTGCCGTATATAATGGACTTACCTAAAAACAATATTAAGTCAAAGTACAACATCTATGCAGATGACACTAACCTTATAGCAAAAACGAAAACATTAGAAGAGCTTCAAAATATACTAAATGATGACTTAAAGATATATTGCAGTTGGTTGGACCAAAATGAATTATGTATAAATGCGAAAAAAACTAATTATATGATATTCAAAATGCAAAAGAAAACAAATGATAAGATTACGCTTAAGGTAAAGGATACTATAATAGAACAAGTTGATAATGTTAAGTACTTGGGAATGATAATTGATGAAAACTTAAGATGGGATAAACATATAAAAAGCATTAAAAAAAAAATTATTCCTATAACAATGGCTGTCAGAAGAATGGGGAGTATTCCGAATTATGCTGCTAAACTTATATACAATGGCCATATATTATCAAGAATTAGGTATAATATATGCAGTTAGAGTCATTGTTCATATTTTCATAAAAATCAAATGAGTGTGATAATGAATAGAACCCATAATTTATATAAAATAATTGATACACTGGATATTAACCAACTAATTTACTTTGAAAAATGTAAATACATGTATGAACAATAATATTAAGTCAAAAGTAAAACTTCAAAATAGGGAGAATATTCATAATTATCTAACCAGAAACAGGAAAAATATCGAAATTCCTAAAGCCAAAACAACGTTGAAGCTAAAAAGTCTAAAATGCAGCGCAATAAAACTTTTCAACTCGCTACCGGTAGAAATTAAAAACAGTCAAAATTTAAAAATATTTAAAAGTAAACTTAGAAAATTTGTAAAAAATCTTAGAAATTAATCTTTAAAATTTGAAAATTTAAAAAAAACAAAAAATAAAAAAAAAAAACTGTAAATTAGAAAAATTGTAAAAAAATTTTAAGTTATTAAATGTTAGTTATAAGCTGTAGTTTAAGAATTACTTAATTTCTTTTACATTATTTTATATATTATTGTAAAATTATCTGAAATTAAATAAAAAATTGAATAAAAAAAAAAAAAAATGTTATTTTTGAGCGCCATCTATTATCTTACACATGAGTGATTTATATATTTATATTAAATCTTATCTTATATTACGATATTAACTATTACGGTAACGATAAAATTATACAATTTTAAGACATTGATATTTTTTTACTCTCATTAGTCAGCATTTTAGGGTGGCCTAAATTAAAAGAAAAAATCTAGTCAAATTTTTAGACTGACTTTTCCTTTTAATTACTATCTTTAAAGTTATAAAAAAAATTAAATAAAACGGTACTTAAATTTTGTAAGAAAGTAGAAATATTGTAAAATTGCATAAAATCACTCTTACCAAAAAAAAAATAAAAAAAAAATAATCAAATTTCTTGCAATAAAATGCGCAACTTAAATACGTAATGAAAAATTCAATAGTATTAAAAAAACAAATTGTGCAGTTTGGTTTTTGTGTTTTTATTTTTTTTTTTTTTGCATTTCAAATCAATATTTAACGATTTTCAAAAAATTTAAAAAAAAAAGCAAATCAAAGGTGTGGCATTTTATAGTGTGGCGCTGTATGCGGGTCGATTATTAAACAAGCAAAATATCAACTGTAGTTCAATATATAATACAATTGTATTAATGCTAGTATACAGCAGATGTTAAAAAGCTTTTCTTGTCAAATAAAAAAAAAAACGAAGATATAGTGTTTCGTTGTTTTTTTTTTAGTTAGTTTCTGTTTTTATTCAACAATTGACATTTGAGCTGCCGTTACTGAATTACTCTCTTAAATGTTAGTTTCAGTAAAGGGTTGCCATATAAATGCATCTAGACTGCGCCATGTCATATGTCATCATGGTAATATAACTGACGTTATATGTATTTTAAAATTTTTAATTAATTTCGAATTTACAGGAATTTTAACATTTTTTATGGTAATCTTACTCAAACATACAAAATCAAGTACTTTATTTTTAGCATTTAAAGATGGCAATTCCTTTTTATTACAATTTTAATATTGATGTTAAAACAATACTTTGAAGTTGATTTAGTATCATTATAAAACTTATTACAGTTTAACAGTTAATTCAATTTCGATCATTTTTACTATCGCTAATGTCAACTATATTTCGTCAAATGTCATAATACAATAATTGTGGTAAAATTAAAATTAAAATTATATCCAAATAAAATTTACAAATAACAATTTCTTTAAGACCAGTTATTAGCAAAAAATTGCATATCTATGATGGCTAATTATAATTAGCCACACAAGACTACATTTCAATATTTGCGTTGCGAATTTTTCTTCGAAATTGTTTCTAAAGCTTTTTTTATTCACATAAAGATAATCTGTTTGTTAAGTACTCATATCTAAGAAGTTTAAGTAATTAGTAATCATCATTGATGTTGTATAAATGTTGAAAAAAATTAGTAGACAAAAATATGTTTTTGGATTTATTTTACTTACATAGATATTAAGGTACTTGATTTGTTAAGTACTCATATCTTAGAAGATAAAGTAAGCAGTATAATCATTAATGATATGTAAGAGTTAAAAAAATTTAGTAGGTAAACACATTTTTTTTGGATTTATGTTACTCACATAAATGTTTAAGTAATCGATTTGTTAAATACTTATATCTAAGAAGTTAAAGTAATCAGTAATCATAATTGATGTTGCATAAGAGTTTAGTAGGTAAATTTTTTTGGATTTATTTTTTTTTTGTACTCACATAAATATTAGGTACTCATATCTAAAAAGTTAAAGTAATCAGTTGTCATCAATCTGCTTCTTAGTTAGAATAAAATGTTGTAGGCAAAAAATATTTTTTTTTGGATATATTTTACTAAAGATGTTTATGTAATTGATTTGTTAAGTACTCATATTTAAGAAGTTAAAGTAATCAAATCAGTAATCATCAATTCGCTTCATAAGAGTTAAAAAAAATTTAGGAAGTAAAAATTTTTTTTTTTGGTTGTATGTTACTCACATAAATGTTTATGTAATCAATTAGTCAAGTACTCATATCTTAGAAGTTAAAATTATCAGTAATCATCATTAATGTTAA
Organism: Dolichopus griseipennis; assembly: GCA_963082915.1. Taxonomy (NCBI): domain Eukaryota; kingdom Metazoa; phylum Arthropoda; class Insecta; order Diptera; family Dolichopodidae; genus Dolichopus; species Dolichopus griseipennis. Next base: position 71,236,931 of record OY720441.1, on the reverse strand, counting down.
AGTTACTCACATAAATGTTAAAGTAATTAATTTATTGAGTACTTATGTCAAAGAAGTTAAATTAATCAGTAATCATCATTGATGTTGCATAAGAATTAAAAAAATTAGTAGGTAAAAATATTGTTTTGGATTTATTTTACTCCCATAGATATTAAGTACTCATATCTAAGAAGTTAAAGTAATAAGCAATAATCGCTGAAGTTGTATAAGAGTTAAAAAAAATTAGGAGGTAAGATATTTTTTTTGTATTTATCTACATTGTTTTTTGGATTTATGTGACTTATCTAAATGTTTAGTAATCCATTTGTTAAGTACTCATATCTAACAAGTTAAAGTAATCAATAATCATCAAATTTTATAGGTAACAAAATTATTTTTATGATATGGCAACCTTAATTTTTAAAATTATATTTTGTGACTCGTTTTTTTGTAAATTGGTTAAAATAAAATTTATATTTATAACACACCTTTAAGTCAAGTAAAAACAAACAAGTGATGAAAAAAAACCAAGGGTTTTTAAAAAAGCACATTTTCAAAATTATATTACATACTGAGTTTAACTTTGGAAATACTTGGAAATAGTTACTGCTGACTTATTTAAAAGTTGTTATAACCCTTCAATGGGGAAGGTTGCCAAATTTCTCAAGAATCTAACTTCAACTCCCCCCCCCCCCCTATCCTCTAATTTTTTAGGTTCTAGGAATTAAATTGTGAATTACACAAAAATTTGGAATTTTACTTAGAATTTTATTATCTAAGCAAAAATGGGTAAAACTGAGAGACACTTTCTTCAATTTAAGGAACCCCTTTTAAATTTAAGAAAAACCTTTAACATATGTTAAAATATAATGTTGGACCTTTAAATTTTGTATATTAATAAAAAAAAAATTGAACAGGTATTCAAGTTACAGGTGCTTAAAAATAGCATAATTTCAATTTTCGGGCCCTTATAGCTCCTAAACAGGGGGCTTGACGAAAAAATGTTGTTAACTGACTCCTACTATTTTTTTAGGATCTAACTTTTCCCAAAATTTCAAGATCCTAGCTAAACCGTTTAGAAGATATGTGGGGCCAAAAATTTTGCAAAAATTCAGTTTTGCATAATGGTAAATTTTAGTACCGTATGGCAACCCTATACATTTAAGCGACATATTTTTGTAAAGCCTATAAAAGCAGCTCTCTAATACCGTTTTTCGATTGAAAATAAACCTAACAGAACCCTTGTTATATCAATTTAAATATAGGGCTTTTTTGGAATTTTCAGGGGCTGTAACTTCGTCACCCTTCAAAATTAAGAAAAACCTTTGACACATGTTGAAATATAATCATAGGGCTTTGAATTTTGTCTATCACTAAAAAAAAATTTGGACAGGTATTCAAGTTACAGGTGTTTAAAAATAGCAAAATTTCAATTTTCGAGCCCTTAAAGCTCCTAAATAGGGCGCTTGACAAAAAAATTTTGTTAACCGACTCCTACTAATTTCTAAGTATCTAACTTCTCCCAAAATTTCAAGTCCCTAGCTTGAACCGTTCAGAAGATATGTGTGGCCAAAAATTTTGCGAAAATTGAGTTTTGCGTAATGTTAAATTTTAGTACCGTATGGCAACCCTAAACATTTACCTTGTAAAAATTTATAAAGTTTATGAAACCAGCTATCATTTGCCGTTTTCATATTGAAAATATATGTAACAGAACTCTTGTTATAACAATTTAAATATAGGGCTTTTTCCAACTTTGGGGGGCTGTAGCCCCGTAACAGGTGGGGCTACAGAAAAAAATTCTTCTACGAAATTATTTTTTTTGCAAAAACTACCCATGGTTAAAATTTCTTTTCTCTATTTCAAACGGTGTAAAAGTTTTTGTAAACATACGGACGGACGGACGGACGGACGGACGGACGGACGGACAGAGTGAAGCTATATAGGCACATTTTTACAAAATTTTTTGAAAATGTGCTAAAAACTAGCAAATAATGAATAAAGACTAAAAAAAAAAATCAAATTTTAATTTTTCCAATTTATTGCTTATTTTTTTTTTTTCTGAAAAACGAATTGAATTTTTCCAATTTTTTTTTTTTTTTTTTTTTTAACTTAGATTTTATCGGAAATTTGTTTATTAGTATAAAACTTAAATGATTAAAAAAAAAAAAAAAAACTGAATTTTTGAATTCATTTGCTTCAAATTAAATAGACATAATTGTTTCTATTATTATTAATTTTTATTTAAACATTTTAACAACTATTTATAATTCCAAATTGAATTAAGTTAAACTTAAGGAGGGGTATTAACCGTTAATAGACTCGTGTTAAACGGTTACTATGAAATGAAGACAAAAAAAAAGTAATACTATGTTGAGTTTTTTTTTTTCATCTTTGTCTTTGACAAATTGAAATTTAAGAAAATAGATAGTAATTATATGTATATATATATGTATGTTTCTCAAATTTAATTAATACTAAATTTACAGTTACAAAAAAAAAAAAACAAAAATTTCAAAAAAAGAAGTTTGCAACTCAATTTAAAGTCATTTGTCAAAATTATATAAAATTTATTATTTTAAAAAGTTAATAACTTACTTTATATATATATATTTAATATATATATATATATATATATGTGAATTGTGTTTAGTTAGTTCATTAATTATTTTTTTTTTTCTAAATTGATTGATTGATATGTTATGTATGATGGATTGAATTAAAATTGACCACCGACTATTATAAGAAAATATGATTAGACATATTTTATATTTAATATGCAATATGTGCGATAATAAATTTGTATAAAATATTAATTTAAAAAAAAATTAAAAATGAATATAAAATTTAAATTTACATTATATTATAGCAAATATTCAGTTTTTAAAATCATTAAAATTAAATTATTCAAAAAAATTGGTTTTTAAGGAATTTTACAAATTAACAACAGGGGGGTGCAATATGCGTTTTGATTGAAATTTAAGCTTTATATGTAAATTTTAATTGCTTTTGGCTTGAACCTATCAAATTTGTTAATAATTTAGAAAAAAATATAAAAGTCTATTTCCTGCTATTTTGATAATTAATATATTACGTAAATTAGATATAAAATACATATATATATATATATAAATTAAGAAAATCCTGTTCATTCGATAAATCTTTCATTGTTTTATTTAACCATTAGTTAAGATTTTAATTGACTTGATGAAATTTGAATGAAATAAAATGAATAAATTTAAAATCGCGTGATTGTTACACATTATTTAAATATATTAAAGTTAATACAATTTGTGGAAAATGTTTAATTGAATATCTCCGGTTTACTTTTAAAAGACTCAATTATTTAAATAGAATAAAACTGTGTTAAATGGCAAAATATCCTCCGTGGAATAAAATACAGAAGGTAATTAAGTGATTATCAAATTAGGAAAATATTTTACCTTCATTTTGGATTCCTTATATTTTTTAATGAAGAAGTTGTACATTTGGTTTGCGAACTAGTGGCATCTATAGTGATTTGACTTGAATGAAGATTTTTACAAATCCCCACGTCATACGTCTGAAACAAGAGCAATTTTTAAAATAATCGCATCTAAAAAGGAAGGATGCTTGATAGATACTTTTTGTTTTGGGAGAAGTTAAGTCCTTCGAAATTAGTAGGAGTCGGTTAACAAAATTGTCACGCCCCCTGTTTAGGAGCTATAAGGGCTCGAAAATTGAAATTTTGCTATTTTCAAACACCTGTTACGAAATTTGGTTGCATAAAAGATGAACCGAGTGAACATTTTTTGATGGATAAAAATGAGCCTAATGGACATCAAAGTTGAACTTAATGGCCAACAATGGTTACCAATGAAATTGTGAATCAGTTTTAAATTATAAGTGTACCTATAGATTGCTAATTAATTTAATTGTCAAATTTTTAAGATAATTTGAACTAGTTTTTTAACACAATTAGGCTGTTAGCTGTCATACGCGCTTGCATGCAGTTGATACCCAATTTGAATGTAAAATTGTATGCAGGTCGAACTTTTACAACTCGTTGTTAATATTTTTAGCAGATTTTATACAAGTCATAATTTAAAGATAGTCCAATTTTTATAGCAAGTTTGTTAAAATAAATATATAATTATTAATTTATTAAAAGTTAAATTACAATTTAACAAAAAATGAATATTTAAGTAAATTCATCACGCAATTAAAACATTAATTAAATAGGCACCAAATAGATCATAATGATTTTCAAGAATAAAGTAAAGCTTTAAATGAAACTAACTTAATTAAGAAAAAAATCAGGTTAAAATTAATAAGAGCTAAAACTCTGTAAATATTAAATTAGAAAATATTTTAAGATATAAAATAATAAAAAATATAAAATATTATTAATTATAATGACTTAATCTAGTGCGAATTCCAGTTAAAACGTTTTTTTTACCGATTAATTCACTAAATATCTATATATATATAGGGTTGGTTACAAAATCTCGCGTTTGAAAATTTCGCGTGTCAAAATCTCGCTTTTCCAAAAGAATAAACCCGAAAGATTTAAGATTAAAAAAAAAAAAACCCGGATTACGGAACCTTATTCAGGTTGGGTACGAAGTTCCAAATAAAACTTCCACTTAAATATATAGACATATTTAGTAAAAGACAAATGTAAATACTCTGGAAAAAGCTGCATTCCTGATTTTGTATCCACCACTGAAATCCTTTCTACCTTTTTTTTATAAATAATAAGTTAACAGCAACAGTAAATTCGGAATTTTTTTACAGAATTAAAACTCGGTATTTTTTCTTTTCGGGATTTTGGAACATCTTTTACAAAATTTTGAAAGACGCGAGTTTTTGATTTGCGATTTTTTGATTCTCGAGATTTTGATACGCTCCTATAATACAATATTCTTTTATAGCATATGCTAGTATTCCCCACTAAATTTTTATGAACTGTGCAAAATTTTAAGTACTTAATTGCAAAACAAATTTTAAATATCAAGTAAAAATCCTTCCAACCAAATCTAATAAAAGCCTGGTAGTTGTATTAATGAAATGTAAAGATTTTAAGGAATTTAGTATGCAACTACTATATGCAACATTAATTTCTATTTTCGAGAAATATCCAATTAACATTTGTAGGTATTTATAAAGATAATAAAGTTTGTAAAATTTTTTTTTAACATATTATTTAGTGAAAATTTCATCAAATGAAAATAAAAATTTTTAACTTAAAAAATATTTTTCAATTTTATTACACATCAAATACTATCTAATTTGTTACTTTATAAATTCGACTCTAGTTAAATTTTCTTCATAAAAAAGAAAAAAAACAAAAAAACAAAAAAACTGTTGAAAATTATGTTGTAAAAATTAAATACCCTGTAACCAAGATAATTTAAAACTAATTTTATTAGGCACTTAAGGCAATCAAAAAAAATATTTCAAATCTTTTTGAGTTTTTGAAAACTAAAAAATTTTACAATTAAAAGAAACCTATGTGCAATGCAAATGCAATTAAAAATTACAAAATAATGGGTAACCTTTAGGTAAAAAAAAAAAATTTGTATTTACTAAATAGAAACCAAATCAAAAAACTTAAGTATCATCAAATTACACCACAGTTATGTATATATATAAACTAAATACCTATTAAATACTATCTGCTTATAGAAATAAGTTCGATTGAAATAACTTCGACAAGTTAAAAGTGAAATTACTTCGAAAAGAAAATTAGGTAAATTAGGAGAGGTTGTAGAGTTGGTTGGCTTCAAAGTCAGAGTTCTGAACTTCTTCAGACTATTTATAAACTAACTGTTGACTTGTCACAGATTGATGGAAAGTGCAATCCTGGATTTTGAAAACGAACTTTAAAATCTCTTCTGATTTCGAATCCTGCATGTTCATCTAAATATAATCATATATTGGAAGAAGGAGCAAACCAATTTTGCAACGCAGCTCTAATAACTGGACTAAGTTAAATAAAATTTAATACTTTTCCATCGAACTCATTTCATATTAACTTTTTTTCAATAAAATCGAAGAAAAGGTTTTACGTTCCTCGGGGGGAAATAAATAGAATTTCTTGTGTCCTACCAAAGTTATTCCATTTTTTTTCAGAAATTCGTAAATCCGAAAAGTTTTCTGGTTGTGTATGTGTCTGTTAACACGATTAGTCACGTAAATTTTGAACAGATTTAGATTTTAAATTCGGTATGAACGCTTTCTTCGTCAATACTAAGGTTAAGTTCGTAGATGGGATTGTTCGTAGATAGTAAGATAAAGTTCATAAATCGGGCGACGATAGGGGTTCCCATTCAGCTTTTCATACAAAAACCCCAGATTTTTCGAGAAAACTCAAGTTCTAGCTATGGGTTCTAGGAATGAGTTTAAATTTGGCACATATATTAATGGTTGATAATCATGAAGAGTAGCTTTCATAAATTGATTCTAGTACGATGCGGTATAGAGATTCTAGGGTTCGGGAATGTCAAGTTTTAATATGAAATAAGCAAATATTACTACAAATATTAACAAGCTTTACTGATTTTACAATATTAACCACATTATGCAAGAAGAAAACCTTAAGCTTATTGTAAATATTCTATCGAAGTTATTTCATTTGAACTTATTTCGTACCACCACAATCATATATTTTTTTTAACTTATAAATAATTTTATAACTTATGAATAAAATCTTCTATAATTTTATGTCTATAGTTTTAGTTTTAATTTCTTTCGTTGAGTGTTTTTTTTAGCTTCTAACTAAAACACATAGTTAAACACTTTCAGGTCAAATAATTTTTTAATACATAATTACAGTAGTTAATTGCTTGTCTCATCATTCATTCCATCGTTTCATACAAACAATTCATACCCATTCATCTTATGTAGTCATATAGTTATTCAGCAGTCATTTATGGCGGCTTATCATATTCAGTGTTCACACTATATTTTCTCATACTTTATATATACATATATAATTCCTATATGTCAGATTATTACAATGATGCAACCACCTTCAGTTAAAACACCTTCAGATTTAAATTTTATAGGGAAAAAAATATACGTAAACCACAAAACAATTAAAAAAAAAATTAAAAATAACTAAATGAATTAGCTTTTAAATCATACATCATCAGATTAAAGGAATTTCATCGTTTAAAAATGTAGAAAAAAAAATAAGCTTTGATTTTACAATTTGTTTTTTGTTTTACAAATATTTAAAATTAAACGAGCGGTTTTAACTGCTAATTGATTACATTAAAGATTTCAACATGTCAGATCGTCGCAATCAGTTCGCGATGTTCGCTTAAGAATTCATTTTGGGATTTTCATTATATAGACGATTATTGTGTATTGTGTAAAAGAAGTGAATTAAAATTCATGTGCATATATATATATATATATATACATAAATACTTACTTACTTACCTACTTAATAAATGTTTAAGTATATTACACATAGATTATAAATGTTTAAGTAGTGTATTATTAATGGTATATTGATCGATTTTATTAATTAATAGCTATTTTTATATTACGTTTTATAATATATATATATATATATAAAATCTATATATATTTTATATTATATATAGTGTTAACTAGTTACAAGTTTATTTAATGATTTATAAATAATTTCATTAATTTTTTTGGTTTTTAAATTTTTCTTATGTTAAATTTCGCGAAGCTTAACTGAATCGTTTAAATATAATTTTTTTTAGAATATGGTGGATAAAATTAATTAGAGCAAAATTTATTGGTTTTTTGTTTTATTTTTTAAATACGAAGAATTAGTATAACAAAAAAAAAAATGTTTAAAAACAATGTAAAAATGTTTTAGATAACTTTTATATTAAAACGAGGAAGAGTGTAGTAGAGTAGACTATGTCAACTCTGGGATACCCGTATTACCGTAATATAAACATTATATTATGCGGTTTATTACTTTGCAGTAACTTTGGCCATTACACTAAACTATTTTTAGCAAAATTTCAGACAACCAACTTCATTAGGTGTAATGTAATGCTCTAATAAAATAAGAAGTTGTATGGCACCTACTCGAACCCACTACAGTAGACCAACCAAATTTTGCAGAAACTTTGACCATAAAATTAAACTACTTTTGGCAATATTTTAGACACCCAGCTTTAATAGGTATAGAGTAATGCTCATATCAAAAAATTAGCTGCATGACAGGTGCTCGAACCCGTGGCTGGATTTAAATAGCGATGACGGCTATCGCATAAAACCGAATTTGTGAAAATTTCAAAATCCTAGCTTCTTTATTTTTTGAGTTATCGTGCGGACGAACGGATACATAGCTAAATCGATTTATTTTTCGATTCTGATCCGATCCATACACTTGAGTCTATATCTACCCCCCTCATTCTCTGCGTCACAAACGTAATTGCAAATTTGGTATACCAAAAGGATACATAGTCATACGAGTATAAAGTTTTGATCGTTTTTTGGGGCAATCTACTTTATTAAAATTCAAGGAAGTGGCTTTTTATTTGAACATTGATAATCCAAGAACTATGGAATTATACATATATTCCGTCTTCAGTGTTACCACAACTTTAAATTTGTAAAAAAGTTGCCCCAGCTTCTTAAAGTTCAATACAGTTCAAGTAGAAGGTCTTTTGAATTTTAATAATATTATATACAAGCGAATGTAATCCCCTTTGTGTCAGCTCTCTCTAAATCAATCTGGGACTAATTTTTAATATCAATTAAATGTACATTTTATTCTCAAACATTAGTCTAAGGTTGAAAATTGAAATACGGACTAACACAGTAATAAATGCGAATTAAATCAGATATGTTTTTAATATTGCGTAATTATATTTCATTATCTTCTTTATTCCACTATAAAGTATTTACTTTAGTATATTTTAATTATCTGAAAATTAATTTATGCAATTAATTACAAACGAATTGATAATTTATAAAATTGCATTACTTAGATTAAACGGTTTTTTTTTTATATTGTGTGTTAATCATTTTAATTCATAAAAATGCGCTTTGTGGTAATTCATAGTATTTAGCATTTGACACAATTTGTAATTCATATGTGCTTAAAATTTTTTAATTAAATACTTTAAATATTGTATAACACACACATGGTGTAAATTAAATATGTATAAATAATCTAAGATTTATATTATAACAATTCACCTAATTTGTAAATTGATTATCATTTAAATTTTCAAAATATATTGTTAATTAAAAAAAATAAGTTGTAAGTAATGCATTCAGTATACATATTATGAAATATATATTATATATTAATTGCCTAATTTCGAGAAATTCTTAATAAAATACTTTAAACTTTTGATTTTGGAATCAATGAAAATATAATATTAAAATTTATATATTTTTTTAATTCTTTTTCTAATTCTATGGATGATATTATTATTGTTAATTTAATTTGTTCATATGAGGGCTAGAGGTTCTATAACTAATTTAATACCTAAATCTGATGGTATTGAAGTAGTATTATTAATTTAATTACTTTGATGATATTTAAATAAGTATTTTTCTAGGTCACTTCTAACTTTATATTAAAAGAGGCATTTATTAGTCAGATGAGAATTATTTTGAAGAGCTAGACTTCGCAGAGGTCATATGTCTTCTTTCCAATAACAAAGGAGATGTACAATCAAAATTAAACCATCTACAGCTAATATCACGTGAAATTGGCCAATAGAGTAATACAAATAAAACTAAAGTTATGAGTTTCCTATTGCAAATATCAATCCAATCAAATTATATTATCGAACCATTGAATGAACAACAAGTTTCTGTAATCTTGGAGGAATCATCGCGCCTACAGGTGACACAAACGAAGATGTACAAATCCGAATCGATAAAGGTAGAACATTAACATATGATTGCAAGCCATCACCAATCAATCATGTCACTTATTCCATTAGGAATAAATTACAGATCTTCATAAATAGACATCTTACAATAATATGCCGAATATTCTGGCCAAACAGAATAATAAATGCAGACTTGCACTAACAAAACAGAACAAATAGTGAAGTAAACCACCAGAAGAAAAGGGAGGTGGATTGGCCATATACTAAAGAAAAATTAAAAATGCATAACAAGAATGGCGCTAACGTGGAATCTTTTAGGTTAAGAGGTAGACCCAGAACTATATGGAGAAGAACGGTCCTGGATGAATTAAGGAGACACGGAATGAACGAAATAGTAGAAAAAGCTATGAATGAACATTTCAGATTGAAGCTCTATTCTCCTAAGTGGATTAACAGGAAAACAAATCCTGACCGTGCGCTACGATTTATTGCGCCAATTTTATTTTGATCCTAATTGAGATAAGAGGCTCAAATAATTGGATTATACTATTCTATGGGTTATATTATATGAACTTCTAATCAAACAAATTAATTCATAGATTATTTCTCAAACAAGTCTTTCAAACGTTTTAGATTCATCAGATCTCACAGTACTAGATTCATGTAAAAAAAAAACACTTTCAATTGAATTTTTTTTAAAACAACTTCATATTATTGTGCAGCTTAAAAAATTATCTGCAGATTAATTTCACGCATACGTTTTTTTGCATGATTGATCTAATTATCAATTAAGCTCGTGCCATGCATTAAAAAAAAATGCATTTATCTGCAGTAACAGCAAAAAATGAAAGAGAAATATTTTTATTTAAAATATTCGATGAATTCAAATTGATTAAAAAATATAACACATATACTTATACTAATTAATATTAAATCAGGTATATAAGATGGTAAGATGCACGTAAATAGTTTGGAATTTATGATATATTTTGATACAACAGTTAGGTTTTACATAAGATATCATATTTTTTAATTAGAGTTTGTTGATTTTTACAATTTTTTTTTTTTAAATTATCTACAAAACGTGTCGTTTTATATCTTTCAGCTTGATTACATAACATTAAAATTCTCAAATCTAAGACAAATTAGTTTTATTAATCTAATTAGCTTGTTATTAAATTTTTATTAGACAATCAAGTATCTGCAGATATAATACATTGTTTTACTTTGTTTTTTGAAACGCTGAGCGTTTTGTTTTAATTGGTGCAAACCATTGTTTCAAATAATTGTTGAATGGAAAATTTTGTAAAAAAAACTTTTCTTCAAATTTAAAATTGTTGTAAATTTATGTCAGCAGTCCAACACGCAATATTAACGCAACATTTATCATATTTTTATTTTTTTTTTTTTAACTTATGAAATTTCCATACAATTTTCAAAGAATTAATTAAATTTAAAAAGAAAAGAGATTTATTTTTCACAATTTTGAAATGTTTGAGGAAATTGAAAAGGTGTGGAAAAGATTACAACATCACAAAGATTAAGTTTTAAAGTTATGAACCATTTTTTCTTTTGAATTAATTTGAAAAAATTGATAAAACTTTTGTTTAAAACGTTTTCTCAAGTGAAAGTTTGAAAAGTCATGAATTGCAAGCGAATTAAATGAATAAGAAATAAACAAAGGGCAGACGATTGATTTTTTAAAACTATTTAATGCTATTGGGTTTCAAAAATGTATCGGCCACTTAGCATATAAATATGAGCTATTAGTTACTATCGCAAGACTACTGTATTTGACTGTATTTTAGAATCTCGCATTCACCATAGTAACTGCTCTTTGCACATGAACTTGCACGAACTTGCTCCGGACATGATTACATTTGTCAATTTTCAAAATAAATTTGGCCCTATTTTATAAAACATCCCCGTATCTTGCCGACTATCGAACAGCCTTGACTTAAAAAACTTAGTCCTTGATTCTGTATTGGACACTTAAAAGGCGACATTTCGATAAGTCCCAAAAAATGACATCAACATATTTAAGGACTATTTTTTAGGGCGGGTTTAGTCCTCAAATATGTTGATGTCACTTTTTGGGATTTATCGAAATTTCGCCTATTAAGAGTTAAACTTTTTCTTACTGTTTTTAGGCTCTAATATAAAATCGGTGTGTATTTTTTCAAAAATGTTAATCCGCCTACTGGATCCGAAGAAACGGGGCTGATAAAAAAAAACCATTTAATTTTAAAATTTCCAACTATTTCTATCTGTAAAACGACCAAATTCATTTAGGAAGAGTGTATAACATTCTAGAGTTATTTTGGTCAAATGTAACATAGTAAATTGATAATGCAGTCGAATGCCACACTTCAAATACAATTATCTTAAAAATGGGTGGTGTTCTTCAGTAGCTTTTTTAGTTAGATTTTTCCCAAGCAAGTCTATATATTTAGCAACTTTATTGTCATTTGTTAAAAAACTGTTATTAGACTTAAACTCAAAGCTTATTATAAACCTTGTTATAAATTTAAAATATTTTCTAATTAAATATAGAAAAAACACAATTTTTAATTTAACATATCTTAAGATATTCTATTGTTCCATCTTCAATTGAAACTGTTAAAAATACTATATAAATTTTTCAACTTTTATATTATTACCAGTATACCACCGATTATTAATTTATTGAAATTCCAATAAAATAAAAAAGTTAACATGACATCTCTTGACAGTAATTAACATAACAATGAATATGAATGAATAGAGTGGAAAAATTATGTCCCAATTCCTTTAATTTTTTTTTTTCCTTTATTCATTATTTTTTTTAATTATAAAAAGTAATAAATCAAAAGAAGGTTTCATCGAAAAAAAATTATTTAATGAAAAGTCAATTGATTTTAAACCACCATTTCTCTGGCAATAATTAAATTAAAATTATGCTCCGGATACCGTCGAATAATGTGAACTGAATATTTATGTGGTACGTTAATAATGAAGCGCAGTCATGAAAAAAAAAATGTCTATTAATATCCTTAATATCCTTTTTTTTTTTTTAAACTGAAACCACTAGCTTCATTTATATGTCAGTACTCATTATACATATATAATTTATTTATGTGTTTAAAATTTTACCATATATTAAATAATAATAAAAAAAAACCTCCATCATTTCCTCTAGACTGTAGTTTTTCCTCCCAAATTCCACCAGTAAAAGAAATGTATATATATATATAGATAATTCATAACTTTCATCTTATTTGAAGTCATAAATTATACTCGGAATTTTTTTTTTTTTTTATTTTATATTCGAAAATGTCTTTTTATATTTATGACTTTTGTTCGTTAAAGTTCAGACCGCCAGTCAATTAAATTTTACAATTGTATCCACCCACCTGTTTAAGAGATAAAATTTATGTAGAGATCCGGATTTTTTTTTTTTTTTTTGGATAAAACATGTATATAGGAAATTATATTTGGGGCTTTTGTTGTTTTTTTTTAAATTGTAATTTAATTACAGGTGATTGAGATTTGTATAGTGATAACACTGATAATTGGTAATAATATGCACTTTGAAAATGGACATTCGTTGGTCAAGGATTAAGCATTTTTAAAATTTACATAAAGGATAACTGTAATATAAGAAATTGTTAATCAAAGATATAGATGTTAACTACTATGGTTATTATTCCTTTATAAATGAATGCTTGGTTTAAACACACCTACTTCCATGATATGAAGTGTGCGTTTGCGGATAAATGCGCAATCTAAATACATGTTTTTTCCAAATTTTAAATTTGAATTGTAAACTTATTGAAATTTTATTAATTATAAGACGTATAATGTTGCTTCGATATAAATTATCACATAAATTTCTTTGAAAGAATTTTCGCATAAAGTTTTTCTTGTAATAGCGGTCGGGTATTGCGGTGTGTACATCATATTTTTTAATTCTTAAAATTATTGTTTCCAAGATGCCAGTTTTTTAAAAAATAACATGTCAAAAGCTTCATATAAAATTTGAGAAATGAAACACAAAATATTGTGTTGTCACAAAATTCAAAATGTCAAAATTATGTCAAAGAGTTGTCAAAATTTTTTCAATAAACGAAGTTACCCAAAAAAGTCACTCTAATCAAGTTGGCAGCACTTAAATATTTCTCGATTTTATGTTGACAGAACTTCTATATTAGAAAAGCAAGGAAAGGCTAATTGTAATTTGGTTTTGTGTTAATACTAATTTAAATCCCATAATCCTACTATTGGAACTACTGTTATCTACTGTTACAGATTTTATTCTAGAATATAGGTAGATAGCCCTCAAAAATCATAAAATTTCTCAAATGAATTAACAAATTATTGATCAATTAAAATAAAATTAAAAAAATTAAATAATAAATAAATAACTGTAGTATAAATAGTCATACAATTAAAGAGCAGAAGCAGGATATAATGATATTTTATCTTAATAAACGACATCATTTCTGGTTATAAACAATGAAATAGCAAAAAAAAAAAAAATATAAAAACATTTTAATTTATTAATTATTGTAATTTGGCATAAAATAAAGAAATTCGGAAATATATTGAGGAGGACGTACCAAAATATACATATCGTAATTTATTATTAAGAAATTTTAATAAAATTTTTATTTGCGTTTGATATGACCATGCATGGAAAATTCAACGAGAAGTTTAAAAAAAAAAATAGGACTAAAGTAAAAATATTTATTCCATTGTTTCCAAGATGCCACAAGCGGAAATTTATTTTATTTCTTTGTTATAGATCAAATTTTCGCAGTTAAAATAGTAAAATATAATTAAGTAAAATTGTACTAACAATTCTATATAGTAACGAGCAATCTAACCAAAGGCGTAGTAGTTAAGTCACCGACTTCTTTACTGAAAGTTATGGGGCTCAAACCCCTCTTTATATGCATAATCTTATACAATATAAGAATATAATTAAAGAATATTGAAAATAAAACTATAAACACAGTTCTAGTAAGGAGCAATTTGGCCAATCGCCTAGTAGTTGAGTCACTGGCTTTTTAAGTGAGCGGCCTGGGGTTCAAATTCCGGTATCATCGACTCCAAGATGGCCTATAGAATTTAACATTTGATTTGATATTCATAATCTTATACAATACAGTTACAGTCGAATAATCACAAGCTTAGTGAAAATAATCTTTATTTTACGAAGCTCTGTTAGTATGTCAAATGTATATCCGGCAGTACAAATCTTATGTAAAAGAGCTGCATTACTTACATAAAACAATTTTTCAATAATTAAATTATTTTTATTATAATTCTTACTTAATTGTAGTTTGATTATCCCAAATTTTTTATGTAGAAATAACTGAATGAAATTTCGAGGCCTGTTCTCGGATAGGATGTGATCATTTTCTTTTTATAATTAATTTTATATAATTTTAATTAATGTAGACTTAATCTTATTGGATATTTTCAAAATCTTTGCACTAGAAAATCGAGGACTTAAGAACTTCACTATTAACCCATACCACTTATTTAGCGCTTAATATAAACATTAGGAGTTTTTGATTTATAAAGCATCGATTTATATTTGATCTAAAAATCCCAAATTATGTTTTATAGTAAAACTCCTAAGCGTTCAGAGCTTAACACGTATAATGAATAATATGAAAATGGATAATGAATTAAATAACTTAAAGAACACACCGCCAATTACAAGTTATCAATCCATGAATTGAAAATAAAATCTCATAAATAATAAAAAAAACAGCAAAGCAACTAGCGGATTGGTTCTAAAGTGTAAATTTATATTTTAAGATAAAGATTCACTCTTTTTTTCTGCCTCTTTTGTTCTTAATATTGTTTGACTTAACCTTTCTGAATAATAAACACCTCTAGGCTTTTTAAAAGGTGCATAATTAAAGATACATTTTTCTTTTATTAAAAAAAAAAAGATTGAAAATATTTTTAATATCTTTTGACATCAAGTCTTAAAAAATTAAAACTTTTTTAAAAGTAAAAGAATTTTTTTTGAAAAACAAAATTCAAATCAGTGTTCAAGAGATGATATGTGTATAGAACGTGCATTGAATGTCAGACTGGAATCAGACTTAAAATATCAGATAAAGCTTTTTTGTGTTTATTTTTCTTGTATTAACTTTTAAGTTTAAAATTATTTTTGAACCAAGAGACAATTTTATTTTTTTTTATTTTAATAACAATTAAAAACGAGGAAGATTATAGTTGCCCTTGTCAACTTTTAGATACCCGTGCATACCCACTATGGTGTATAAAATAAACCGTAATTTACTTCCCTTATACATTTAACTCATTACCCCATAATTTTGACGTAAAAAAAAAAAAAAAATATTAACAAAAAACAAAATTTTCATACATTTTCCCATAACTTTAGCTTAAAAAAAAATAAAAAAAAAAAAAAAACAAAAAAGAAAAAAAAACAAAAAAAAAAATTGGCCCACCCTAAAAGTCCGATGGTCCGAGTGATGTCCAACTTTGCCAAGTAACTTGCCCTATTAATTTACCTGCCCAATTTTAATTTTAACCTTGTAGCTTTATTAGATTCACAGTTATTGAATCGAAAACTTTGTATGGCAGCCCCCCGAAAATGGGGCCCTAACATTTTGAAACTTCATATAAGTGCTCGATTCATTATATAACTAACCGTGTGTAATTTTCATCCGCGTAGTATAATTAGTTTTGAAGAAATTCATATTGGTGCAAGGAAGTTGTATGGCAGCCCCCGAAAATGGGGCCCTAATATTTTGAAACTTCATATAAGTGCCGGAGTCATTATAAAACTAACCGTGTGTAATTGTCATCTCCGTAGTATAAATAGTTTTGAAGAAATTCATATTGGTGCAAAAAAGTTGTATGGCAGCTCCCCGTAAATGGGGCCCAAACATTTTGAAACTTCATATAAGTGCTCGATTCATTATATAACTAACCGTGTGAAATTTTCATCCGCGTAGTATAATTAGTTTTGAAGAAATTCATATTGGTGCAAGGAAGTTGTATGGCAGCCCCCCGAAAATGGGGCCCTAACATTTTGAAACTTCATATAAGTGCCGGAGTCATTATAAAACTAACCGTGTGTAATTTTCATCCCCGTAGTATAAATAGTTTTGAAGAAATTCATATTGGTGCAAAAAAGTTGTATGGCAGCTCCCCGAAGCCTTGGTCCGATTTTAACCAAAAACAATAGGGAACCTAGAAATTGTCTAAAAATGACTTGGTGTGAATTTCAAGACTCTAGCCCTTTTAGTTTTTGAGTTATCGTGCTGACGGACGGACGGACGGACGGACGGACACACATAGCTAGATCGATTCACTTTTCGATGCTGATTCGATACGTACCCTTGACACTATATCTAGCTCTTATATTTCGATGCGTTACAAACGGAGGAGTAATTTTAATATACCCGATGTTCATATATGTATGCACGGGTATAACGATGTTCATATATGTATGCACGGGTATAAATATAAGAATATTTTTTTTTAAAAATAACCGAATGTAATTATTAGTTTTACAAATTTATGTCCATTGTATTAAAATCTGACTAAGATATGAAAATATTAATTCAATGTTTAGTTTATGGAATGGGTTTGGTTGATCGTTTGTATAGTTTAAATTATAGTATTTTTAGATGCATGGTTATAATATTAATAATTTTGTTGTTTTTGTCACTAAAATTAAATTTTATTTTAACAATAAGTTATTTTTTTCATTAAAAAACTTCTACTTCATTTCAATAAATCAATTTTAATATTCTTTGCATAAGTTTAATACAATAAATTTAAATATTTAATGAGTATCTATATAATTATGCATTTTTATTATTCAATAAACTATTTGATGACCTTTCTTAACCTGATGCTCAGTCTATAATTTTAAACATTGGTTCTTAATACTAAGTCTATAATAACTCAAGGATGATTTTCCTTAAAATGAGCGATCGAGCATATCGAGTAGAACAAAAAATTGTATGAAAGGGGGAGGCCTATTTTCACTACTTTAGAAGTTATGGGGTCTTTTTTTTTTTTTTTTTTTTTTTCTTTATTTATAATATAAATTTAAATATACATACATAATTTAGCTTTTCAGTACATAGTAAATATATTGAGACCTATGCCTAAGGCAGTGCGGTCATATAATTTTTTGTAAGAATTATTTAACAATAGAATAAGTTATAAAAAAGTAAAACAAAGCAAAAAAAAAAGAAATTTAATGATATTCATTTACAAATTTTTCATAGGATTTCATCATAAAAATTTACTCTTTTTTTGTATAATTCTTCATATTTTAATTTATTAATTTTTTTTATATTTTTAAAACAGCACAACAAAGAAAATAAAAAAAAAAAAAATTTTGACTTATTTGATTTATTTATGAATGTTAGTTAGTTAATGTAGGATTTAATTATTAGTTTGTTAGTATTTCTAGTTTTATTAAAATATTAAGTACTAATTATAGTCGATTTAATCTTTTGTGTAAATAGATTAAGGTTATTAATTAATTTTATTTGTTCTGGAAGTTCATTATAAACCTTAAGGCAATTATATAAGCAGTTATTCTTTTGATGTGATGTTCTAAAAAGGGAAAGGTAGAAGTTCGATTTGTTCCTAGTATTATGGTTGTGTATGTCAAAATTCCTATTTAGAATGAAGTTATGTTTTAATTGATTATTAATGATTTTGTACGCAGTTTTATAGAGTTCCATTAATATTATGTTTCTTAAGCTTAGATATTTTATAGTGTATATAGAATCTGTTGGGTGTAACAAGGGCAAGCCTTGTGCAAGCTTAACACATTTTTTATGCATTTTGTCTAGTTTATTTAGATGAATTTGTGGAGCTCTACTCCAAATAGGTAAAAGATAAGTAATATGTGATTTTATATACGAGGAATATAATGTGTATATCGATTGATCCGAGAGGAACTTACGTAATCTTCTCATCAGGAATATGTATGGAGTTATATTTTTGATTACTTTTTCAATATGTTTATTCCAACTTGATTTACTGTCAAGTAACAGACCTAAATAATTGAAGTTATTGACTATTTCTACATTTACATTATTATATTGAACGGAATTAGAGAAGTTAAGAATCTTGTTTTCAAAGAATAAAATTTTGGTTTTATTAAAGTTTAATAGAAGTCGGTGCTTGGTTAGCCACTCCTCAATTAGCAGTAAATCGTGTTGTATAGATAGATGAATATTTCCCTCAGAATCATCTGCATATTTTATTACCGCATCATCTGCGAATAACTGAATACAACCCTTTAATTTTAAATGAGAGATGTCGTCGATATATAATTTAAAAAGAAGTGGGCCCAAAATGGAACCTTGCGGAACCCCTTTTGATATTATTTTTTCATCGCTAAAGTTATTGTTTATACGAACCTTTTGTTTGCGACCTTGTAGATATGACTGGAAGAATTTTAACTGACCTAATGTGAAATTTAATTTCTTAAGTTTTAATAGAAGAATGTCATGGTCGACGCAATCGAAGGCCTTTTTTATGTCCAGAAATACACAGCTAACGAATTTACCGTTATCAATATTTTTGGAGATGAAGTCATTTAAAAAGAGACAGGCAGCTGTTGTGTTAGATTTTTCTTCGAAACCAAATTGTTTCTCACTTAGTATAGGATTATTTTTAATAAAATTATTAAGCCTATTTTGAATGACTTTTTCGAAGATTTTTGAGAAACTAGATAAAACAGATATGGGACGATAATTAGAGCAATCTGTTGCAGTTCCACCTTTATATATTGGTGTTATAATGGCTGTTTTTAGCGAACTTGGGTATGTGTTCGATGTGAATGCATTATTAATATGCCTAACTAAGGCAGGAGCTAGATGATCTGAAAATTTTTTTATTAGTTTAGTTGAAATATTATCGTACCCCGTAGCAGCAGCTGAATTGAGAGTTTGAATGATTTTGGATACTTCATCTACATTAGTTGGAGAGAGGTCAAAATCAGTATAAATATTTCTTCTAAATTTGTCAATGTAATCAAGGTCAATGTTATTAATAGGGATATTTATTTCTTTTGTAATATTAGCGAAATACTCGTTAAAAGCAGAAGCAATTTCGTTTTCATGTTCAATTACTTTTGAGTTATGATGTATTACCTTAATAGATTGGTTTGAATTTACCATACTAGAATTGAACATAATATGTTTGTAACAATCCCATAGCTTTTTACAATTTTTAGAGTTATCAATCACTAAGTTAGAAAAATAATTTTTTTTTGCTTTGATTATTAAAGTTCTCACTATAAGTTTGTATTTATTGTATAGAGTTTCAGTATGGATATCATTTGGGTACTTTTTTTTGAATTTAAATAGCGAATCTCTTATTTTCATTTTGTCTACTATTTCTTGAGTAATCCAGGTTTTCCTCTTCTTATTTTGCTTTACGGGTACTGTTTGGGTGTTCGTATTTATGATACTTTTCAATTTCACAACTAATTCATCAAAGCTTGTGTAGGACTGTAGGACATTCCAGGAGGTATCTTAACTATTTTTCAACTATAATTTAGTTTTATTTCAATAAAATTGAAACCAAGTAACACAAAATAAAAGTAAGGATTTAAATGCTTATTAATGCAGCTTTTTAAAGTACAAACATTACTATAAAGTTTCTCAAGCTGAGGTTATAAGGGTTTAAAATCAAATATTTTTAACAAAATATCAATTAAAGCCATTTTATCAAGAAAATAACGGTTAGCCATCACCCTTCTCTTTCCCTGCAATTTGAGTATACCAGCACTTTTCTACCTCAAAAACTTTGCAAGATATAAAGCAAAAACTTGTTTATATGTCATCTTGTTGAATTAAAATTATAAGTACTTAAAGTGAGATCTTGAATTAATTTTATACGCAATTGTTTTTATAAACTATACAATTACAATCTATTTTATTATGTGTCATGTATTTTAGTTGCCCGTAGTATTATGTGCCTGCATTTATTGATCACTTGACTGTATTTGACTTGCCTAAACTTCATTTGGCTATATTTTTATTTGCCTGTATTTTCAATTGCCTGAATTTTTTAAAAGCAAGGCTACAGGCGTTTAGCGTTTTACAGAATATTTATACATATGTATATGTAAGATTCTGACTGAGGAGAGATTTTAGAGTTGGTTACAAAATAAAAATTTTAATAATTTACTTAGCTCGGGTTTGGGGCGTCAACTCCACTATTGGAAGTTCTTTATTATTGAAAATATACATTAATATAAAAAATATCTCGGTGAAATTTTATAGTTGAATACAAAATCAGGATTACACACTTTTTTCAGAATATTAATATAAATGTATATGTATACAGACAACTGAAAATACAGGCTTGGATAGTAACCCATTATATTAAATTTATTTATTTATTTATTTGTAGTACCAGACAATAGTAAATAATGCCTTATAATATGAATCCTTTGTTGATTTGACATTTAGACTTATTAATAAATTATTGTAATATACACTGAATTTTTTTATTAGATATGATCCGACCAGGGTTTGAACCCGAGACTTTTCGAATGAAAATCCGCCACTTTACCATTGAGCTATAGATATTATATTAAAATTAATTAAACAAGAAGTTAATATTCATTGGAATTTAAAAAAATGGTTTCCAGGCCTTATCGATTTTGTTATTCTTAATTTTTTAAATTTTTTCAAGAGTTATTGCATCTAGTTACAAAGTTTTAGATTTTAAATGTTTCAACCATACTATTTTTTCAAATTATTATTAGTCTTAAATTTCTTCTACATCACATCGTGACTCAAAGTTTTCTTGCTTCCTTATCCATTTTTCTAAAAATACTTTCTAAATTATGAAAATATATTCTGGATGCGTATATTTGAACTGTTGATCACCTTCCTCATGGCGATTTTAATATTCTGATATTTAATATTTTTTTAATATAAAAAGTTCTGCAAAAATATTTAATTGCATACCCGATTTAAAGTGCAATAAGTTAATTTTTAATTAACACTTTAATTATTTTTGCAAAAATATTATACCTCTTAAGAATCGTGATCAATTTAAATCTTTTTTTTTTTTAAAATACTCAATTATTATTCTTGATTAAATGATTAAAAAAACAGAAGAAACAAAAGAATGAATCAAATTTCAACAGCATCATCATTTATGAATACAAATGAAGAAGCTCACATGCATGATCCGATAAGGTAAAGTGAGATTTAAAAATTCTCTGTAATTATGTTTTTTTTTTTTAATTATAAATATTAAATGTTTTAAGTAATTATCACTTTAAGATGTCACGTACAAGTATAACTAAAGCTTACTTCATAATCAATTCAAAAATTGATTAAACTTAAATAACTTCCTGATTATGTTTTTAATATTTACATGAGTTCAGCAGTCTTCACGTTAATTATGTACCATGTATAAAAACGATTTAAAATAATTATATAGTCTTTTTTATCTGTAATCCATAAATTATTTTAAATTGGAAAAGAATTTAAAAATTTTAATAAACAATTATATAATTAATTGCAGTCTTACTTATTGTGCGTATATAAATGAAAAATTCTTTGCAAGAAATCACTTGATATTTTGACGTTTATCAAATTAATTACAAGACATTAATTATAGAGTTTTTAGTAATACTAACTACTAGAGTAGCATTAAAGTAAATTACTATGCATTTCTGTGCTAAATAGCTTTAATTTTTAAAATTTAATGTGTAAAATTGACACTAAAATTTTAAAGGAGAAAAAAAAAATTAAATGATGTCTACACAAGTTTAATTTCTAATGACACTTCAAATGGGATTTGAAATTTGAAGTTTTATTTTGTAGAAACGATTATATTGAATTTATATTCGTAATACCATTAAATATTAGTCCATTTGTCAATAGATACTCAAGAAACTTGTTAACCAATTTTCAGATAAAGTTTCTTACCGTTCAAGTGCAAAAGTTTTTTCGAACAACAAAAGTGTTATAATTTATCCCAAAAGATTCAAGCGGAAATTTAAGTTGGCAGACTTACTAGAT
Source organism: Dolichopus griseipennis (assembly GCA_963082915.1). Classification (NCBI taxonomy): domain Eukaryota; kingdom Metazoa; phylum Arthropoda; class Insecta; order Diptera; family Dolichopodidae; genus Dolichopus; species Dolichopus griseipennis. The sequence goes on along the minus strand of OY720441.1, from coordinate 71,214,082 downwards.
TTAAAGTTAATTTTTTATAGTAAAATCCAAATTATATGAAAAATCCATTAATTTTTTTATTTTAAAAATCGGGATTAACGTGTACACTATTAACTCGATTTTTAAGCACACGCGATCTCTATACGTTCTACGCCAACATTGATTTTTCATGAAATACCGAATACTTAAACGTGGGGATTTGTTATATATGTCACCTTCAGTTGCATGCTAATAATAGTATAGCATTTTTTCTAAGTTAAGAGCTGCAGTGAATTTTCTTTGAATGCTTGCAATGCAATTGACACATGTTGTTGGTTTAAATGTTTGCAGACCCTCTGTTCTTTCAGGAATAATTCGTTTCTGCTGTTAAGAATAGTTGAAAATTTTTCTGAGAGCTCTCTCATAACATAACTCTTTACCACAGATCAAACATTTTCAATGGGATTGAACATATTGCACTATATTTCCGCTAATATAATGTGGCAGTTATTTTCGGTCATTTACACAAAATAATTAAAATGAACTTTCGTAATTTTTTATCTTTTCCCTCCTCGTTTGTCTACTATTTCTCCCTCTGATTTACAACGATATGCTGTTGATTGTGGAACGTTAATCGTACATGAAAGTTATGGTCAGTCTTCATTAATGTTTGACACTGCAAGATATGTCATTTTTTTATATTTTTCTATTTTTTTAATTTTTGTAGACATTTTTGGGCTTTTTAATTTTACTATAAAATCATATTTGCAAATTGCAGTTCTGCTGTCAAAAAAATTTACTGAAAATAATCAAGATTTTAAAAATTCTCATATTGAAATTTGTTATTCTCATTTCGAAGCTTACTATTCGCATTTTGAAACCAAAATTGTATAGTTCTTCTCATAATGCCAAACAAAATGTGAAGGTCTGACTCGCTAAACTATAGATTTTATATATTTTTGAAAAGAAACATGTTATCCCAACTAGAGGGTTACGCATAAACTACGGGTATACAACTCTTTTTGTATGATCAATATATTTAATTTTATTTCGTTTTTCATTATCAAATGCTTTCCCAAAAAGTTCATATCAATTAAGTTTATATAATTTTTTACTGCTATTTAGAAGTCCCTTTATATACCTGTCATCTATTACATAAAAATATTTAAAAATACCTTGACTTAACAGATTACTCAAAATTCTTTCCTGGTTCAAATAATCACCTATTTTTTTTTTTTTTTTAATTAACACTTTTTTTTATAAAAGAAAAAACAATCATTTGACAGATTTCAAACCCTGATTAAGTAACAAAAACTCGTGATTACTCTAAAAAGTTTAAATATCATTTGAAAAGAATATAATCGAACCTGTCAAAATTTAACAAACGATTTTTTATTTTTAATTTATCACCATTTACTACTGATTATTATTATTATTGTTATTCTTTTGGTGTAAAAATGGTTTGTAAATCACCACCATAAATTTTTCCTGGTTCTAATCCAACAAGACTTGGCAATTATTTAGAACAATTCTTTAGATAAAAAAAATATAAGTATATTTTATAATTAATTGGAGGAAACTCAGAATGGACAATAAGAAAAAAAGAACATTTCAAAACAAAGAATTATGAAAATATGATTGTGTCCACTGAATCTGAAAAAAAAAAACAAATTCTTGGATTGATGATAAATGAAATAGACAATTACTGCCATAATTGTATTGTTCTATTTTATAAATTTTAGAAAAATAAAAACTTTAATAATTTAGCTATTATATAGGGTTTACATATACGAACGCCTTAAGGCAAAAGAATCAACAGATTGACCATGAAATTAAATACTTGAAACACGATTAGTTGTTTTTTTTTTGAGGATTGTTCTAAGTGTTAAAAATGTTGTTTTATTTTGAGTTTATAAAAATATTGAAGTGTAATTTAATTTGACAATGTATTAAATAAGACGAAGACATGATGATAAGTTGTTGCAGATATGTATCGGATATTTTATAATATATTATTATTTATTCGAATAATTTTATTTTATATTAATTTTTCGTTTCATCTAAACGTTGAAAGCGACGCGATGATCAATGTCAAAAAAATTCATAAACTTTTTTTGTGCGAAAAATTCGTAAACTCTTTGATTGTCAAAATGTTATGAAAATCAAACTAATTTCGAAACTATTTTGTTGTTATTGTAACAGTCATCAACTATTATTCATTGCTCAATGTGAATCAAATTCAAAAGTCATCAACATATAATTGTCATATTGTTGAAGTTTTAGAATGGGACCGTTACGTTCAAATTCTAGAACACTTTGACGGTTGATCCATTAAAAATCAATTTTGAAAATAAAAATTTTTTAATTTATTTACAGAAATTAGAGTAAGCATTTCAGCAAGTCATATTTTTTTTAACGCGAATCATTAAATGTCATTAGAACTCTCAATGACATATGGATGACTAAAAAATTTAGAATTAAAAAAAGAAAAAAGGTAAATTACAAGTTTTAAATAAGTTTTTAAAAAATTGTAATAATTGCTAAGAATTTAAGAGAGCTAAAAGAAACATTCACACGTTTGGAAACTGATGCTAGAAAAGTGGGACTGATAATAAATGAACCCAAAATTAAATACTTCGTAAAAAGCAAATCACATTATGCCAACGCAAGATTTGAATATTAATGATTATAAGTTCGAAGGTGTTCATCAGTTTAAGTATCTCGGAGTTGTATACAGTAAAAGTGAAGACACCGCTGTGGCAATACGGGAAAAAATACAAGCTGCAAGTAGATGTTACTATACATACTCCAGACTTATGAAATCCAGGCTGTTGTCGAGAAATACAAAGCTTAAATTATACAAAACATTAATCAGACCGGTTCTAACATATGGATGTGAAACATGGACGCTTAAAACTGCAGATTGTAGACAACTGGGAATATTTGAGCGTAAAATACTTCGAAAAATATATGGACCGGTTAGAAACGAAGATGGTACCTACAGATCAAGAAATAATTTCGAGCTTGAACAATTGACTGAGCATAGAACCATAATAAGATTCATAAAAGCGCAAAGGTTAAGATGGATAGGACATGTTATAAGAAGGCCGGATAACAGAACAACAAAAAGAGTGTTTCTCCACCAAATGCAGGGTACTAGAGGTAGAGGGAGACCAAAAAAAAGATGGCTAGACGCGGTTGAAGATGACATAAGGATTTTAGGAATAAGAAATTGGAAGAGAGTTGCACAAGATCGGGATGTATGGAAGAGAATTATAGCGGAAGCTCAGGTTCATCAAGGACTGTAAAGCTATAGAAGAAGAAGAAGAAGAAGAAGAAATAAGTTTTTAAACAACAAGCAAATTGTAATTGAAAGTTTAACATGAACTTTAATTTAATTTATGATCTGAGTATTAGATTAGTTGAATACTGGAGAGTATTTTGGAGTTTGTAAACGAAACAAATGAAAATGTTTTGTTTCAAAAGAAGCAGCATTTTCGCAAATTTTCGAAATTCATTTTAATTTCAATTATAAATGTCAATTGTTGACTTTGATTTGACCTTGTTAATGACAATATAAATCAGAGATGATAACTTATGAACTATTATATTTACTTGAGAACTTCTAAAATATTATTTAAAACTAAAATTTTACATAACGGTTTAATGAAGAAATTAATTTTACAAGCTAAAAAAAATCTATCTAATTCTAACCAACTGTTATATTTCATTTCATTTAACTATATTTAAAAAAAATATTACCGCTAATGATATTTTTTAGCTTAATTCTGAAAGATCGAAAACAAGATTCATTAAACAAAGTATTATTTCACAAAATTCCAAAATTTACTTCCTCAATTTTCATATTCTATTAATCGGTTGTATAATTTAAAGATTTTACAGTTACCACAACCATTAACAGATAATAATTTAATGTACCGTTTTAAATTATCAAGAAACCACCCAACTATAATTTAGTTCGTTTTTAGATATATATTTCAAAATCAAATTTAAAGTCAACACATTTTGACATGACATTTTGCAATCTATTTAAAAGTTAATTTATTTTATAATAAATATTTTACTATAGAAACATGAAACTCCAATTTAATTCCTAATTGCGATCATGCTACCAAATATCAGTATAACAATAATTTACTAACTAAGAATGATTATAGTATAATTTTCAAAAAAAAGAACAAACTTAACTAACTGTAATTGGAAATGATTTTCTAATTATTTTATGATTTCTTCAAAAAAAATTAACTTATTGACCTTCCTCTGTACTTTACCACTGTAATACTTTATAACAATTTGAACAGCTGAAATTATGGAGTTTTTAAAGCAAAAGTCAAACATGGATATAAGAAGAAAATAGAACAACAACAAAATATAATAAAAAAAAAAATTATCTAACAAGTTAATTTTTTAACCATTTTTGTTTCAATTTTTAATTTTTTTTTTGATTTTGATAAATTACCCTGAAGACAACCAATTAGACATTCGTGACGCATGTATTTTTGTTTGTCGTTTATTTTTTAATTTTTTTTTTTTTAACTTGGAGTCAATTGGGTAATTTTTTCAGTATTTTTGGTTAGTTTTCCTGTCATCTTGTGTGTATGGACTTTTTTGATTTGGATTTTTAGATGAACAATATTTTTCAATATTGGATTTGGATTTATGGTGCGTTTTTGAAGGTTGCTTTTAATTCTTTTAATATCAAATTCGGATTTGTTTTGTTGTTTTGGTTCCGAAATCGGAAGAAAATTATTAAAAAACAATATTTTTTGTTAATTTATTTATTTATTTATTTATTTTTTTTTTAATAATAATAAAAAACTTATGGCTATGCAAAAGTCAACATAAAGACAATTAAAATCTATTCAAGTTTCAGTAAATTGGGGTTCCCTGAAATAAAGTCAAAAAGCAATTTTTTTTACAAAGTGAAATAAAGTAAAAAATTAAATTGAAATAAAGTCAAAAATATGGGAACTTCTGCAAACTTCTACCGCCCGAAGCCCCCTCTAACTAAATTATTGGAACTAGATTTTGCATTTAACACTAAAATCAATAGAATGGTGGAATATACAAGGATTCGGCATACCTTTTTCACCTTTAAGTTAGCATTTATATAAATATAAAAATTATGGAAAAGGGGGCAATCCTATTATTGAGTTCAACTCTAAAATCCGTCTCAATTCAAAATTTCACGTATACACATATATATCAATATTCTGTAAAAGGGGAATACCCTGATTTTGAATCCAACTCTAAAATTCATCCTAATTCAATATCTCACGTATACATAAAATATATAAATATTCTGTAAAAAGAAAATAACCATGCTTTTGAATGCTACCAATTATAAATTTACTTTTCACAAAATTTCTGAAAAATAACAATTCAATTGTTTGCACATTAAAAAATCTAGCAATTTGAAATAAAATCAAATGGCTTTATTTCAATTTTTCATATTGAAATAAAACCATAATTTAAAAATTCGTTTTTTTGACTTTATTTCAAATTGAACTTTGAAATAAAGTCAGATGGTCTTACTTCATATGACTCTATTTCAGGGAATCTAAATTGGTTGGTCATTTTTGAGTCATTTTTGAATCATATACGCCCGATCTGTTTTTGTAAATTATATGTTTTATACTTCAAAAAAAAAAAAAAAAAAAAAAAATAAACAATAAACAAAAACACTAAAATCTGATGAATTGAATTTAATTTGGATGAGTTTGCGTGTTTTTATATTGTTACATTTATTGGTTTGTTTAGTTGCTTGGTTAATGATGGGTGATGAGATCGAGGCAAAATAAAAAAAAAATGAAAAACTTAACAAACAAATAAATAAATAGACAAAGATGGACTTACTTGATTTATTTAATAATTTTTATTATGTGTTACCATTTTATTATGAGTTTCCGTATTATTTTTTAATAATTCTAAACAAAGGTAAATGTTTATATTAAATTGGGTAGTATTGAAGTATCATTGTTATTTCAATGCGAGTTATTAAAAACATATTAAAATAATAATTATTATGGCGAAAAATTGTTTCAGTTTTATTTATATAGTATATAGGATTAAATTATAATAATTATTATTAATTATTCGCAATGTTATTAATTTTTTTTGTGGGAAAAAGAAGTGATTAATCCATCAAGTGTTACAAATTTCTCTTTTGTCCAGAATTCTGTATAACTTGAATTTCTCATTACCTAGTTCTTTAAAAATAATTTTTGATTGGTAAGGGCAGATGCCTTAATTTTTCATAATTTAAGATTAATTTGAAAAAGGAAGTAGTTTCCATTTTGCAAACTCTTAATTTAAAAAAATTGTTTATAAAGAGTAGTCGAAATATTGCAGAACATCTTCTATAAAATTAGCTGTTGGCCCGTCACAGAATGACGGAAGGTCAATTTAAAGAAGAACTTTTTCTAATTAAGAACTATTTCTAATTTCATTATATACATTTACATATATTGTATATCAATACCATATTCTTAAATAAAATCGCAACCGTTACTTTTTGTATAACGCAGATTATGCTTCGATTCTAGTAATAGATACACAAAAAAAAAAAACAAATGACTTACATCATTTCTTGTTGTATCTTAAAAACTTGAAGGTTTATAAGTAACGTGGTCTACATTTTGTATATTTAGAATTTGATAAAATTTTGGGGTCGTTAGTTCAAATCCCTTAGAGTTTTGCTTTATTTATAAATTTTGAATTATAAACTTTATTCGGATTTTTTTTTAATATACCGAATCACGTTATATATTTGATTGGCTTCTATGAAGTATTGTACACCCGAAGCCACTTTGCAAATCTCTACACCATTTTTTTACATTTTAAGCTTTTTTTAAATAGAAAAACTAATTAAAAGGAATTATAAAGGAAAGATGAAGGGATGAGCGAAATATGCAGGGATGAGGGAAAGATGCAGGGATGAGAGAGAGATGAGGGAACTTTGAAATTACTTTGATTGCCTTGCTTGGTTTATTTGCTTTCAAAACAAAGCAAATTAAGCAATGCAACAAAGCATACATTGGTTATGTCAGATTTTCACTGAAAGTAATTAAGACTTACTACACAAAGTTCATGTGAAGCATAGTTTTCTTAATTTTTATTTACAAAATGTTTTACTATGTATAAAAAATTTCCAGAAAATGTTCTGTGAGTTTTAATAACGTAAATGAACTAATTCATGAACGTATTTAAAATAATTTTTTTTTTTTTTTATTAAAAATAAATAAAAAATTTTTTGGCCATCTTATGATAATTTATGATATTTTATTTTCTAAAATAAAACACATTCAACAAAACATTAATATTTTATTTTTTTATAATTGAACACATCCAACAAAACACATTTAATTGAATGCGTTTGTTACACCTCATTCTAGACAAATATATTAATAATAATAATAATAATAATAATATTCGTAGGAAGGCAACTTTTTCCATCCTTGTTGTATAAATTAGCTTTCCAGAAAATCTTAAACTAATTATATTCTATTAACAAAGAATCTTCCACTTTGAAGAGAGACTTCTTCAATATCAATTTTAGTTTTAATTATAATCTAAATTAAAGCTTATTCTCGCGTACAGAAAAATCTGGTTGATAAATGACTCTTTGAGCATTAATATAATATTTCTACCAATCTTTACCATCGTTTAATTCTTTATATTATATTAGATTAAATAATATCATCATCTCAATATTTAGACTGTAAATCAAAAAAATTGAGTACATATTATCAGGACAATTATCAACCGATTTTAATAATTTTCAAATTATTGAAGTTCAATACGAATGCATGCAATTTTAAATATTTTTCTGAAATTTTCCAATTTTCATTCATCATTTTCAACCATGCTTAAATATATAACATACGAGTATATATATACCAGGCAGATATTAGTAGTCGCCTTTAAATCTTTTAAATTTTTAAACATCGTGTTTTCCAGAATAAGAGAGAAGAACTCAATGAAACTTTCCAATATTAACCAATTTTAGGTAGTGGTCATTTAAATTTTAGAATTATCAACTCTTATCTGATGTTTGGTATTATGGGGGACATTGGAACAAATAAACAATTGCAATTTGTAATGTTGTTATATAATATACAAACGATACATTTTAGCTGTTTGAAAATCGAAACATTTTGTAACACATCATATCTTAAATAGGTACCATAAAGAAAAATAAAGTAATTAATAAAGTTTTATTATTTAGCAGAAAAGAAGTTGTAAATTATTGTCAAATAGTTTTTCCAATAAAATAATGTTTTTTACAAATTTCCAGAATGCAATAATCTAAAATTACAAATAAACTTTAAACCACTATATTAATAAATAAAAACACATTTAATAGTGATTTAATTAACTCAAAAAGTCAACAACTAAAAAGTTAATTAATATAATTAATTTTTAATAAACAAAACTCTTTTAAACATTCTGTCACATTTCTGTAATTCAACGTTATTTTAATATTTTATACTAATAATGTCAGATGTCATTTACTGAAAAAAATAGTGCTGCCATTTTTAAATAAAATTTATAATTATAATATAACTGTTTATTTTTTTTTTTGGAATAACTGCAATAAAAAACTGCAATGCAATCTAGTTCTCAAATTGCATATTAACCCAGAAAAATCGTGATCGGAACAAATTTTGCTAACTGGTTTATTAAATTCAAAATGTATATAATTTTTTTTTAATTTGGTAAAAATGAAACACTTAAATATTGACATTATTATGTTAATAAGACATTTATAAACAGTTATAAAATAATAGACAGATTTACCGTTTATAAATTTGTAATTTGTTCATGATCAAATGAGCGCAAAAATTTTTTTAATATTAACTGGGTTTTATTGGGTTAATTATTAATAATTTTGTAAATTAATTAACACTGAATTATTAAATAAATTGTTAAAAATTTTTTAATTACAATTTGTTTTATTAAATTAAAACATAATGTAAATTTTTTGAAGACGTGATAATACAAATAATCATTTAAAAACTAATTTTATAAGATGAAATTGATTTAAAAATTTCTATTCAAAAATATTGAATACCAAAATTGAGACCAATTTTCGGTATTTATTGGACTTATTTTATAATTTTATCCTAATAATCTAATAAGTTCAAATAAAAATAATCGGAATCTAATAGGAATTTTAACCCTTGCAGACCCAATTAATACAGTTGTCAGGGCATTATCATCTCTTATCATCTAAATCAGAATTGAACTACATTTTATTGATTAATTTCTGAACAATTTCATAAACTTCAATAAAAATCAAATCCAATTAATTTACAAATAATTTGTCTTATATCTTTTTAACAATTCCTTTTTCATATCATAAAATGTAATTAATTCAATGCTTATTAAAAATGTTTTATAATTAAACATTCAATAAAAAATATTATAGTCCAAAAATAGAAATATCTATCAAATGCTATATTAAATTTATAGTTTTGAGATTATAAAAAAATTATTAATCAAGAATTAATCTTATGGTCAAGTTTCTATTAAAGTAATTAGAAAAAAATTTAAAAATTCTTTTATTAATTTATAACTTGTTTTTTGTTAATTTGGACTTTGTCAAATAACTTTTTTTTGGGCGGGAAACATGAGAAGGTTGGTTCAAAAAAAATTAGATATGTATTTGAAAAAAATTTATTGAATTTTTTAATAATATTTTTTGTAGATAAATTTAAATGGTTAAAAAAATTTGTATAAATAATTCTAATTAATGTAATTTTCGTGTAGTTTTTCAATATTTAAGGTAATGACCCAATAGTCGCTTTTATGTCAAGAAAAAGCTTCTAAATTCACCTTCCTATTTGGTTAAGTTTCATTCAAATCAATGTATTTTACATAAACTCTACACAACTCTAAATATTCATTTTCTGATGATGTTGTAGATGATGATGATGATGACAAAGATGAAGATGATTCTATAAATTCCATAATATTCTCCATTGTTTTTCTTCGTACTTTGTATTAGTTTTTGACTTTTTAATATTTTTAATTTATTTTTTATGACATTTTAATACAACTGACAAATGTCAAACACAAATATAGATAATAAAAGAATCTAGATTTACTTTAAAAAACAAGGAAATCAAGGTGTGCAAATCAAACGTATATCTACTATAGAGTAAATCTAGAATAATCTTTTATTTTATATCAAATTTAAAACAACAATCGATATATCATAAACACATTCGATTCATCGTATCCATCCAATAAATTGAGTTTGATAGATTTTTTTTTATTTTAATTTATGGGAAATCGGTTTCATTTTCTGAAATCAAGAGATAGTGAAGTAAGAACTATAAAATCAAACTAATATTTGAATTCGGCAGCAGTATCTTTTATTTAAAAAACTCTACTAATAAAATAAAATAAAATAAAAAAAATCTTTTTTTCAATATATACTTTCATTAAAATAGTACTAGCCCCCTAAAATGCAGAAAATAAAAAATTGAAGGTAGATCTTGAGAATTTGTTATTGTGTTAATATAAAAGTAAATTGCTGGTATAAAAAGTTCTTTTAATGTTTCAAAACTTTTAAGCTTAAAATGTTAAAAATTTTCATTAACCAAAAATTGATTGCAGATCTTTTGCATTTAAAAGTGTTTTAATATAAAAGTAAATTGCTGAAATGAAAGACAGTTTTTCTTTTTGTTAAAATTAATCCAGCAATTTACTTTTATATTAAAACACTTTTATTTCTGTTGAATTTAAAAAAAAAAAAAACAAAAAAATTTTTATCTTTGAAGGAGGATCGAACTCAGACCTATTTACACCGTCAGTCACTTTGCTAACCACTGAACCATACAATCCTTTTAAATTTACGGTCAGATTTCTAATATAAATGTATCACTAACTGACAGAATGAAAAATAAAGCCATAGACACAGGCAAGTTCAATTAAAAGTATATAATAACTACAAAATTTAAACTATTTCCATATGAACTAGCGTCCTTTAAATATATAAAAATTTTGAAATTTTCACAAAATTCAATGTTATATTCGAAAACTGCATCTGATTAAAGAAAAAGAAAACCTATCATCGGTTCAGGGTTGAGAAATTCTTTCTCAATGAGAATACCTTTATCAATTATGACAGCTCATATGACAATCATAATTAACAGTAGAATGGCCATTGTTAATAATATCACATCAACATATTTAATTGTTTAGATAATAATTATGAAACTTTTTTAAGACATATTAATTTACATTTCACATTTTCTAATACAAAATAAAAAATGAAAAAAGTTTCTGTAACATTGTAATAATTATTAGCTGTCATAATGTTTTCCAAAGTCATAAGATTTTTTTCAACATTTATTTTTAAATAAATTACCAAAAAAAAATAAAAAACAATAGAATAAAAGTTCTTGAAAGCAATGTGGGCACACACTCTAAATATATTATATTTCGTGATATTTTATTACCTTTATATATATATATATATATTTTATATATATATTATTTTAAATATTAACAGTTATTTTAATTTCATCTTGTTAAAATGTTTGCTTTAATTTTAATGGTCGGATAAAGGTCTTATGACAAACTCTATTTGTATCTTATATATACTATACTTAAGACCTTCTATTATCAAATTTTCAATAGTTAACCATATTATACTAACGATTGTAATATAATGTTAAAAAAATTTTTTAACTGACATTATAACAATATTTAATTACCAAAGACAGAACAATAAACTAAAAAAAAAAAAATAAAAAATAAAGTTATATTTTATATAACAAGATTTAAAGGCCATCAAAATTAAATTTTATTAATTTCATTAAAAAGGTAAATTCTGTTAGATATAAAACAATTAAAAAAAAAATAAAGGTAAGTTTTAAACTTACCTTAAATAAATCAAATTCAATCAACGAATTATGGGTTTTTTTTTTGTTTTTTGAATAAAAACAAAAGTAGAAAATAAATATACAAAACCATTTACATTAATAATCAGTAGGTGGGTGGGAAAATAACAAATTTTTAGATTTATATTTAGATTTATTAGATTTACCATTCCATTGTTAAAACCTTGACTTCAAGTTACTCTTCAATATTTTTGCATATTTTGTATATTTTATTTTAAATATAATGGAACACATTATTCATTTGATTTTTAAGAAACAAAAAGTTAATTTGAATTGAATTGAAAAATTTTTTAAATGTCCTTGTTAATTAGGGATGGAAAATCTTTATTTGATCAAATCTTTAAAAAACAATTGGGCTATTTTTAGCCTTAAATCTATTTAATAATAAAAGTGTAATTAAATGTCCGGAAGAATTTAAAAGTAAATATTTGCATTTAAAAATATTCAAATTGTAATTACAATTGTTTTTAATTGTGCGACTATTTAATGGATAAATTAAAATTTTGTGGGTTAATTTTTAGGTTATTTTTTTAATAAAATTTTAATTGTAAAAACAAATTCAGGAAACGTAATTTTTCTTTGTTTTATTTATTTGCTTTACCTTGGTCTTCGATATTTTGAATTAAAATTTTGTGATGAAGCAAAGTTATATTTCTTAAGTTAAATTTGTTCACCAATTTTTTGTATTAAATTTTGCTCTAAAATGCAGTAAATTTTTAAAATGGAAATAAAAATTGGTTTAATTTGAAACCTTTAAGATAAGAAAGTTTTAAGATAAGCTAGAATAAGAAATGATTTGGACATCTTATGAAACCCATTAAAAATGAACTTCTACATTAATAATAAATTTATCAAAGAATACCTCAGTCCTTACCTCATACAATGTGACAAGAGAGTGATGCATGTTTTTAATTTTCACTCGTGGCAGATATATACTTTTTCTTAATTGTAATTAAGAGTAATATTATTTATTTTATTTGTATCATATATTTTATATTTTGATATATATATTTGGTCACCAAGGGGATTTTGTAAATAAACACCCTCAGTTAGTACGCTAAATGCTTATCCACTATACCGCGAGGCCACCACTAAAAGAGATGTTAACTAATATCGATAAATCCATGTTCATTTCCAAGACATTTCGTCGCTCAATAACGCATGTCGGATAGCCCATCTCATATCGATAAGATATTAAAATGAGTGGTAATATTGGAAATGGTTTTCGATGATCAGAAACACAGTAAAGGTGTTCGGCATCTATTACTATCCAAAATAGATTAATTTAGTATTTCTAAAGAGCAATTCAAATAAACCGTTTTTTAATAAGTATAAAAAAACTTTTAAAATTATAAAATATAATATAAACTTCTTTTTTAAATAATTAATAAAAAAAATTTATTTTATATAAGAAGTCTTTGTTCGTTTAAAATCTTATTTTAAATCTCATGCTCCACTACCAATGTAACTTTTCATTAAATTTGTTCTGAATTGAAGAATAAACAAAAAAACAGAAAATCAAAATAACTTATATTGTGTTGAATTTATCAATATGCCTTGCGTTCCTTTATTTGGAGTAAACTACTCTTTTCTACTCTCAACTACTTCCAGCTACACTGGCTCTTGTAAAAAAGAATATGAGAGGAGTAGATAATAGAAGAATTTCTGACAAATGTCTTTAATTTAAATTTTTCATAAAAGATGGGTTTGCATTTGAATAGGTTATGTTAAATAATATTTTTTTATTAGATAACCAATAAGCACTTGCTTCATCCATTTTAAAAAATATTTTTTATATATATATCAGCAATAAACCTTAATTTTTTCACTTTATTTTTAATATTTAAATATATTAAAAATAATTAACTTCTCAAATGACAATTTGTTTTATAATGTCAAATATGTGTATGACAATTAATCTGACAATTATCTACTCATGAAACAAAAATTAGCGTTCCAATATATATGGATAACAATATATACTAATCTAATTTTACAATAAAAATCGATGATATATATATTAAGTTTATGTGGTATATTTATTTATTAGTATTTGACATTTCTGGATTCTATATTAAATATTAACTTTTTGTAACACTAAAAACTATTGTAACATTTTCTCAATGTCAATTACATATTTGAATTCATACTTAACTGTATTTCAACTAATTCTAATTACATATTCACAATATCAAATTATGTACTGTTAAACCCAGTTTAATTTTTCTATATAACCTTATACCATATTATTTCCTTTATTTTACAATTTCATCTTTCAAATTCTAATAATAAATGATCTTCATTTTCACCTATACTCTTTAAAACTATCAATTCTTTTTAAATGTCAAATAAATTGATCCAAATTATATTCTTCTAAATTATAAAAAAATTTTTTTTGACCCTGATCAAAATTTAAAAAAAAAATTCCAAAGCCGATTCTTTTAATTAAAATCTAAAAAAGTACTATTTTCAAAAATTACTATATTATCTTTGTTCCTATATATTTAACCATATTAAAGTCATGGTCAACATTTTTGTGTATCTTAAGATTTAAGAACAAAATCATGTTTCAAAATTTTTTTGCTTATTTTTTTTTTTATTCAAATCAATTTTATTGCAATAATTCTTCTGCAAAAAAAAAATTTTATATACACTTTTTTGAATCTATCAAATTATAAAAGTCAAAAGCAAGGTCTAAAAACTATTTTAGAGAGATAAATAAAAATTAGAGTAAAAAAAATCAAACAATCATATATTATAACAATCTTTAAAAATTTAAAAAAACGCTCCTATTAAAAACAGATCGATGGAGATCTGATCTCATATTAATACAAAGATGAGTTTAAAATTGTACTAAATAATTCACAATAGATAATTGATGATCTTGTTAAAAAAAAAAATATATCCAAAAATGGTTTTATTTTATTTTGAAACATAACTTAAAAGTATCTATAAGATACATTAAAGTTGGATATCTACAAATCTTTGAACTTTTTATAAATAATAATCAATATCACAAAAAAAAGGCAGATAATTATGTTATTGTATTGTATCTAAAATTTGAGATGATGATGATGATGGTGATGTTAGTAATGAATTTAATCTTCCGATTTCAATTGTTTCTTCAAAAAAATATGTACACAGTGTCAAGGTAGGATCTCTGTTTTTTTTTTTGTAAATTTCTGGCTTTGTTCTGAAAAATTTGAAATTTGAAGTTCTCCACATTTAAATTGCGATTTTCTGTTTGTGTTATTGTTTTTTGAACTCATAAATCAAGGTAAGGTAAAGTAAGTTTTTCAAAAACTTTACTATTAATTCATTTTTTATTTTTTATTATTTTTTTTTAAATTAAATTGTATTTTGATGTAACGAATTTTGAAGTTCTTTGTTTACAGATCAATTTTGAAAAAAATTGAAAGCTAAAAACTTAATATTTCATCTATTAAATCTTCATTTATTTGTTTTCTTCTATTGTCTATATTGTTTAGTACATATATAGAAAATGTACTTTTAATAAGTAAAAAATATATTTTTAAATGCTTCCATTTTTTTTTGCATTAAAACTAAGCTAAACTCAAATAAAAACTAACAAAAAAAACAAGGTACACAATTAATTGAATTTTCAAGGCTAGTTTTGAATTTTGTATTCTGTTTTTTTAAAAGCGTTTTCTTATACTAACAAGCATCTGATGAAGATTTTTCATGTAAAATTAAATTTTAATTGGAAATATTAAACATAATAATTCATCAAGAACTCATAAATAATATTTATGTTTTTTTTTTTTTTTTAATAAATTATTGTTTAAATCCATATTAAATTGTAAATTTATATAATCGGTGTGTGTATTAATATATAGAATATGACTAGTGATGATTTTTAATCGCATTCGATTAGAGGGGCTTTTTTATGTAGTTTTAATATTCAAAAGATGATTGAAAAAAATTTTATTAAAAGAAACAATTCATTCCCACAGTATTAAATGTTTGGTAAAAGATATGCCGCCTTATAAACACAAGTGAGTCAGTTTATACTAAGTGTAAATTGTTGTTGCATTTATTTAAAAGTTAGGTTTTTTTGAGAAGATTTAAAAGTTTGACTGTTGGTCAATTTAAGGTGAGGTAAATAATGCTTTCGATTATTGTTTTTGTTTGTTAGTTATAAAAAAGCTGAATTTGAAATATGTTGTTAACACTAGAACATTTTGTAATCAGTGGCAAGGTATACTAGTGAAAACTGAAGATTTTTAAGTCGAATCTGTTGGTCAAGTTAAGGTAACGTAAATATTGCTTTAGATTCTTTCTTTTATTTGCTGGATATAAAAGTCTTTGATTTGAAAGATGTTGGCAACATATTGTAAAGTCAGAGGGATGATATACTAAAAAAAAAAATGAGAAGATTTTTAACTTATTTAAATGTTATCTATAAAAAAATACAAGCCAATAAGGGTTTACGGCTTACAGTGAAAGTACTCGAAAAACAAATCATAATCGCCATATTTTTTTCAAAACTTTGGCAACACTTAAAAAAAAAATTTAGGAAAAAGATTTACGAGATTATGAATTTTATGCATCCACATTCAACCATATTAAAATGTTTATTTCGAAATTTCCCAAACATACTGAACTTACTCGCCGTTGATCTTAAATATGCTAGTGTTGCCAATTACATATAACACCTATTTTGTTATTATAAAAAAAAACTTGTTGGCAACACTGCAATGCTTAAGAATCAGCACCGAGTATATTCAGTATGCTTGGGGAGTATCAAATTAAAGAGACACTTTTATTATTGTGGAATATGGATGTATAAAATTTATAATTTTCTAAATTTCCTTTTTTTAAAGTTTTATTTAAAGTGTTGCCAGAGTTTTGAAAAAAAAAGATAGTCAAAAATGTTGTTAAACCGTTTTTGGCTAGTATTCTTTTACGGATAACATTTTTCTCGAGATTAATATTTTTTAAGTCAAAGTGCTTGCATTGACTGCCAACTTGACTTGAAAGTGCCTGCCTTGCCTAACGACAATCATGACTTCCTGAATACGCACAACTAAATAATTATGGAGCAGTAAATGAATTAAAAATTTATCTGCAATTATGTCAGATGGAACTATAATTTACTTGAATAATTTACAATATTGTACAAGTTTAATCCAATTGTTTTAAAATCTCTCACTGCACACTGTATAAACGTATATGTACATACATTTTATATATATACATAATTCATAATTTAAATATGATTATTCCCTCTTAAAGTTGTTAATTCTTTTATTTTAATCGCTTGTTTTATATGTCAGGGAAAAACGGAAGTCATAAAATCGGATGTTATATGTTTTAATATTATGTAAAGCTTGTTATCTGAAGATACAAGATATAAATATGTATAATATACAAGAAAATTTTTGTGATTTATGATCATGTTGCTGTTCTGTCTGTGTTTACATTTCCTTGCATACACCGTCATTATTTTTAAGTTAATTGAATTTTTTTTTTTTGTTTTTTGCTACACCGGATTGGACATGGGTTTAAATAATTATTATTTAATTTTTTACATTTTTTTTTATTTTTGTAACCAAATTAAATTTTTTGTACATAAGTCTTTTGAAGTTGTTAATATGTTTTTGATAGTAATCAGAAGATGGTGTTGAATATTTAACCGAAAAAGATAATTTTTATTTAATAATAATAATTTTTAATATTTTTAATTTTTTTTTTTTATTTTTTTTACTTGGAAGTGGGAATTTTTTAATAAAATTATTAAATTATATTTTATATTATGATTAAAATTGTTATAAAGTATTCAGTTCACACAAAAATATATTTGTATTTTGCAAACGGTTATTTTAGCAAAATTTTTAAATTGAAGGTTATGTTAATTGAAAAAAAAACATATTTTTGACATGAGATTTAATCAAAGTGATTGTTTTGACAGTGAATTTTAATTTATTTTCACTTTGTAAACTGTTGGTTAAATACCGTGTGAACATTGAATCAACAAGCAATTTAAAAATTTTTATTTTATAATTCTGGGTTAGTTTTTGACAGCATAGAATAATTTGACATTTATTTGAACAGTTTTGATGTAAAGCGGTTTTAATTTTTTATAAAATTTTGATTTTATCATATAATTTGATTAAAAAATGTGTTTAGCATTTAAAAAATTGTTTTTGATGGTAACTTATGTATGAGTAATATATAATTGGTTTTATTGAATTTCGAAGAATTACAAATTGAGAAATGCAGTTTAGGTTAATGGGTTAAATATAATTTTTTAGTTTTCACTTTTAGTAAAAATTTTATAACTCATAGATACTAAAAGATAGGGTTACCATTCGTTTGTTTTTGTCCGGAATAGTAGGTTGTCAATTGAATATCAGATTGCACTCAAACCCAAAAAAGTTGGCAACTCTACCCAAAAAGAACCTATAATTTAAACATATGCATACATATTAGCAAAAGACTCCATAAAATTGTAAAAAATAAAACAGACTAGTTACTTTAACTGACATATTATGATAATGTCATTGTCTTAAGGAAGTAATTAATTCCAGATTTATTAAGATCTAATTACAATTAATATTTCCAACATTTTTAAACTAAATACACTTCAATTTTACTTTTCGTTTTTAGATTCCATTTAAATGAGTTTAATAATTCCTTAATTTTCAAAGTAATTATGTATCCTTCTTCATGTTTCAATGAGTACTTGTGATTAGAGACTTTCTTAGAATTGAAATAAAAATTATTTTATAGGATTTCAATAAATAGGATTAGAATAGGATGTAATATAAAAATGTTCGATCTATTAAATATCTTTTTACCTCTTAAAAAACAATTAGAAAACTTATGCGAGAAGTACCTTGTAATCAAAAATTTATATTGAATACTTTATACAAATACATCCAAAATAGATTCAAAAGAATTTTATGTTACAGATTTTTATAGGTTTTAATGAAGATGAAACACAGAAGTTTTGTATATTTATTATTTCAAAAATTCTTGTTACTTAAAAGTTAAATGAGTACTTTTTCATGAGTAACGAGTTCAACGTTTCATTTTTAAAAGTATTAAACAATCAATTAAACTTTAAACAAATTAGTCAAATATTAGGTACATCATTTTATATTAGTATTATATTATTTATATAAGAGTGATTCTATAAAAGTGAGAATGTTCTTTTATAAAATGTCAATTACAAAACAAATGATTACTTTAAAAGTAATAAAACAATTACAATCTAATTGTAAAAGTAATTTCTTAGAAAACTTTATTATTTTAATACTTTCACCAATTATCAAATAAAATACGATAATCTAAGGAAATTGTATCTTAAGATTCTCTTTCTTACCTTTCATTTGATCATGATTACTTCCATAACAACCATTCAGCGTGTTAATTTATCTAAGATATAATTATTATACAATCTTCAAATTTTCACATTTTTTATTTAACTCTTTAAAAAGTTAATTTTTCACTTTTAAAAGTTTTTCCTCACTTAAATTTTCCATTTTCCAAATACATTTATTTTCTTTTTAATAAATTACGTGATAACAAAAAGCAAAAAATAAAATCAAAATTGACAGAAAATTACCTTTAATTGAATTTAAAAGGTAAAAAAAACTAACGCCATCAGATCTAATTTGATTTCCCTTTTTTAAATAAAACAATATAAAATGAAAGTTAGTAGTACTTACTAAGTTATATTTTTGTAACTACTTTTTTTTGTGTTACTTTAAATAAATGCTGCATTTAGGTAGCATTAAAAAGTAATTTTAAACTAGACAACGTTATTAAAAATTAATTTGTAGTGTACAAGTGCCACGAGAGACTTAAAAACTTGGAAAATATAATTTGCATTCATAATACTTTTATAAAAAAAATATATAACTGATTTTATAGACAATTAGTTACATTGTACTTAGTACTGAGTACTGAGTACTGAATATCTGCATGTAAACACATAATAAAATTGTATAATATATCTATTAAAGGTTTTTGATTTATTACAGGGTGTTTAACGTCAATTAAATATTTTATGACCTATAGGAGATTGAATCCGCTTCCCCTAGGTTGGTTATCCAAATGCTTAGAGACAAGAGCGTCAAGGTCCCCTCAAAATTGAATTAGTAGAGAAAATTTTATTTAGGAAACACTTACTCTGAGTCATATAAATAAATCTTAAAAAACATCATTAGGCATTAGGCATAATTTACTATTGAGTATAAAGAAGAAAAAGGCTGGCTCAGAAATCTCGTCTCATGTCTTAAAATCTTATGTCAGAAAATTACGCGTTTTAAAATTTCGAGAATAAAATAATTTCGAGTAGAGTAGTAATCTCGTGTCTTAAAGTCTCAAATTTTCCACCCTCTAATATACTCATATTTTGTGAAAGGCGTACAATCCTGATTCTGAAATTTTTTCTAATAGGAGATTTTGAGACACGAGATTTTGATACCCCCTTTAGAAAAATTAATTAGAAAATCTTTACTTTAGATTGGTTAAGACTATTATATATAGTTAGGGTCAGTTTTAAGAACGCCTTAATATAATTGAAGATCCATTAGAAGCTAATCATTATCCTTATACAATTACCCAAAAATGATACATAGTTTACAATTAAGGATATCTTGAAAGGATTATTTAAGAATTTTAACATAGACTTTTTAAAATGCTATTAGTAAATTGAGTTAAATAAAATTTCGAAAATTGTCAAATTGAAAAATATCTCTATTTCCTACTAAGTAAGTCTTCTAGTATACATATATCTTATCTTATATAATTAATGTTACCTCACAAAAGTACTCTCTGCAACTAGTTATAGAATTTGAAATCTTTTAATATTTTTGATTTGAAATATAAAACTCCCTGTTTTAAAAAATTTTTATCTAATTGCAATGAAAAGAAGACACCTATTAAAATTGTGCAATATTACGATAAAAAT
Source organism: Dolichopus griseipennis (assembly GCA_963082915.1). NCBI lineage: Eukaryota > Metazoa > Arthropoda > Insecta > Diptera > Dolichopodidae > Dolichopus > Dolichopus griseipennis. The sequence continues at coordinate 71,193,250 of OY720441.1, read as the reverse complement.
TCTTTCTTATTTTTTTTTTTTTGCCGTTATCTCATTAGTTATGTTTTTATGTCTTCACTTCACTTTGTATTTTTTTTGAAAAGGTATCTTTATATCTTTTTTAAAAAATTGTTTTAAATTACGCAATGTTACTAACTAAATAAATTTCCTGTTTTTCTTCAAATCATTTTCTTTTTTTACTTATGAATTTTCCTATACGTTTAGTGAATTATTATTTTGTTGGTTACAAATGGAAAGTATAAATATATGAATATATATATATATTTATTTAATATACATATATTTGTTTTTGTTTTTTTTGAATTGACAACAGCAAAGTAAAAGTGAAGATGTTCACTTCTGATTATTAGGTAATCCTCAATATTTTTTAGTTTGCAATTCTCCTAACACATATTATTATATATATATATATATATATATATATATATATATACTTATTTTTTTTTTAAATAGTATTTAACGAATTCTTTGAAGTTTTTACTTTATGGGAAAATAATAAAAACTTCCATTCACTTTTTTTTTTTGAATTATTTTTGTTTTTATTGTATTTAGGATGCGAATACACCATTCATCAATTAAATATTCAAAGGAATTTTTACTTAAGAGTTATTTACTTGTTTAATTTATTTTAATTTTTTTTTTTTTGCTGTACATATACAGTTAATGCACTGAAGATGGTATACAAGTTTTTAAATTAATACAAATTAATTTTGAGTAATTATATAAGAAAAGTTTTTTTTTTTAACTTATTGGTTCTACGCTAATTTTAATCACTTCGGTTGCACTTCTGTTAAAATATTTAAAATTAAATATAGTTTTGTAACACCAACTGAGTTTTAAACGATTTGTAACTAATTAACTTGATCTTATAGTTATGTCAATAGTCTGGTCGTTTATGAAGCGGTTGGCCATATATAAGATCAGTTACCAAACCCATGCCTTCTAAATTGTAAATTAGTATAATAACCAAAAATTGTTTCATTACCATATAACTCTTGGTTGTATAGGAAAGCAATACCCTATAATTTATAAACTCATGTTAATTTAAGAACTATCTTATATCTCTAAATTTTCTCAATTTCTCTTTTAAAACATTTATTTTTTATTCCTTTTCCAGTCCTTTAAGAAGTATAGGGCATTAACCCACCAAGTTTATTTAGACTAAGCTTCAGTTTCATTAATCGTTGTATTCACTAAGCCGTAGATTACTCGACTGTACCATAATTTAACATAATCTGTTTGTAGCTCCTTAGGAATTCAAATAATCATCCTCAGTGTAGGCCTTACTGGTAAAACGCTTGAATAGTTTGAAGAAAGGCATTATTGAGTTCAAGTCAATATAACAAATGTAATTACTCTTATAAAAATAGTTAATGCTTTAATATTTTGATGTATGCTAATGCAAAATTAAATTGTCTGGATCTTGTAGTCACGAATTTGGGTTTTGGGTAAATTTTCTGGAGCTTGTAGTCACGAATTAGTAGGAAGACGATATTTTTGGTTGTGTAAAGCTAATTTAGTTAATATTTCGACGTGTGCTAAGAGAAGAGTAAATTGCCTGGATCATTGGATCCATATTCAGACATAAGACGATATTTTGAATTTTGTCGTGGTAAATTAGTAAACTTTGGAGGCGCAAACCCATATAATATGTATTAATTATACTCCATTCTAGGTCATATTTACGTTTTACAGATATTGGATAGATCACTACTAGAAAAAAAGGCTTGCATGGGAGGTAGGGAACTCAAATATTTGGCAGCTTTCTTAACTTCATCAAAAATATCCTCATTCCATTCCAAAACTTAAAATTTTTAAAGAGTCATCCAAGCAAGTTTACATTTTAGGCAATTTGATTTACGTGAAATATTTTCATCATATTCCTGTACTTAATATTTCAAACTAACAAACAGTTATTGCTGGTTAAATTGAAATTTATGATGTATTTAATAATTATGATAACCAAATTTACGCGATTGTTTTTTTTTTTAACTAACTTATAATATAAAAAATCAAATAATGAATACGGAAGGTAAAAAACAGCACACAATATTAATATTTAAAATTATGGATATCGAATTGATGTTTTGGCTGAAGATAATTTAAAATGTTAATAAATTTTAAAAATTATAAAAACTTGATTGTTATTTAATACTCTTTCGGATATTTTAAGTGAAAGGATAAAAATTTTCAAAAAAAAAATTAATTATTTTTTTGTGAACAAAAAAGGAAAAAACCACCATTTATAAAAAACAAAATTGAGTAACAAATTTATATTTATTTAATAATTTTTGCACAAAGATTACAATCTAAAATGCATATTAAATCAATGTTTAATTTTCATATCTTGATTTATTTGTGAATCGAAAGAAATCAAATACAGGATCTATATTTGAAGTAAGAATTTGGGAGGGTTATTTTCACATTGATTTGATAATAATGCAGCTTTAATTACTTTACAATGTAATAGGTCACAGTATGGTGCGAGATACAGGCCTCGCTAGAGCAGTCTTATCCTAATATTTTATACAAAAGATTTTGTGCGACCCAAGCGTTATAAAATATTGTACGGAAGTATGACATATTATTTTCAATTCCTTCAATTTATTTATTTATGTACCGTCCCCTGCCACATAATTTGATATAAGTGAGTGAACCTGCCTTCCGTTTCAGATGTGGCAGTTAAATTTATTTTTATATTATTATATGAACTGTTACGATATCTATTATAAATTATATTTTTTTTTTAGTATATATGATCTGACCAGGGTTTGAGAACCCGAGACCTTTTGATTGAAACTCTAACTCTAACCACTCAACTATCGATCCGATAAAATTATAACATATTCTTAAGGAGTATTTCGTTATTTTTTGAATCTTTGTCAAATCTTAAGGTGCACACTGTTTTGTAAATTTTGAAATATCTTAACAAAGTCATCATTTGGAATGACACATCTTGTTAAGAAATATCCATCATTTTCTATTTAAAATGAAATAGGTACTTAAAAGAATTAATCAAAAAATATTTATTTTAGTTCATGTCAAATGTCATTTCGATTTTTTAAGACTATTGTAATAAGTATCAAGATTCGAACTCCGTTGTAGCCATTGCCAAGCTCGGTGAAGCAAGGAGGAAGGAATAATAGTTGCAAACTTAATGGCCACATACATCGACGTCGCAGGAAGTAGGAAAATGTTATATAATGCAGTTGAATTCGTAACATAGTTATGAGAACTTCAACCCATTATATGACAAATTCTAAAGCAACTTTTCAAACCCAACGGGGATGTGGTTTGGCATAGGTTTAAAAATCCTATCCAGTAAAAAACATTGTTACGAAATTTAAATCAAAGCCTCGTATGTTTCCATACAAATGGGAAACACGGCACTGAGCCAAGTAACAGAAAATGGATTTTGGGATAAGTTTTGCAACATGGAATGTTATAAGAACATCAAGGTTCGACAACGGACTGTAGTGTCATAGAAGGAAATTCGTTCAGTTATGAAGTCCATTTGATGAATCTTGATGATATTCGACACCTTGGATTAAAATAACTCCATTCATCCATTATAATCGGTATTAAATGTTTTTATAATATTTTAGACAGGTCTGTGACAGTTAGCATAAATCCACTTTTCAAAATACATTTGACATAGGACATAAATCCAAGTTAGTAAAAAAACACTTAGCATAAAATCATAGTTAGTATAAAAAGGCGTTTAGTAAATTTGTTTTATTCTAAAAGTCTTTTTATTTCAACTTCAGTTTATACCAAATGTATTTTTGAGAAATGAATTTGGGCCAACCCAAGTGCTCTCATTTCACAACTATCTAATCAACTTATATTGAACAAATATTGCTTAAATTTTTTTTTCTCGAAAAGTTTTAAATATTAATTGGGGATCGGGTGTTGTAGTAGGTAAGCATTTGGCTTATTATCCGGGGGGGGGTTCGGGTTCGATACCCGTTGAGGTCATAAATTATTTGATTAAAAATAAATTATGGAAAAACAATTTTCATTTACAAATCCCCATGGTGACCAAAGATATGTAGTAAAATAAAAAATATATAAAAATGATATAAAACAAAATAAATAATATTGTTGTTGTTGTTGTTTAGACGGGGGGGAAAGCAAGTCTCCCTTACACCTAGGCCTTACGGCCCGTTGTGCACCCCTCATTAAATACTTTCTATTTATTTATAACTACTATAGTATTTTATTTTGTATTGTTAAATATTGTATGACCTGACCGGGAATCGAACCCGGACCCCTCGATTAATAAGCCAAATGCTTACCCACTGCACCACCGAGGCCCCTAAAATAAATAATATTACTTATAAAATAATATTGTTGGCCCACATTCGAAAGTAAAAGAACCCGTCAATTTGCAGAGGCAGTGCAATGCACTTGGCAATGCATAATTCTGAAACGAATGTGCAAATGACTCCTGCAAAAGATTATCTCAATTGCCACACTATGTATAAACCATAAGCTAACAATTAAATATGACAAAACA